>CAKALG010034646.1:0-14988 GCA_916700815.1 Helicolenus hilgendorfi | reverse complement strand
CCGCTCTGTGCAGGCGGGCGGCGGACCCCGCCAGACGCACTCATTCTTGGCACCAAGATGACAGTACCCTGCTGCTACATTGACATCACCACACCCTCTATCACGCCTCTCCTCCCACTTACAATACCAGCTCTTCAACACAAAAATAGAGCCTCATGGTGTCAGTTTGTTTTGAAGGAACGTCTTATTAGTGCTCTTGGTATAGCCTAATAAAAGTTTTCTATTTTAGTCGCTTGAGCTCTCGGCTTTGATAACAGCTGCTACACAGTACAGGGGTGAGTACCGACGGCCTGAAGACGGAGTAAAACGTCTGCTTTAAATACATGTTTTTTTCTACGTGACAAATCAAATTAGATTTCTCCCCCAGAAACTGTTGTTTCCAACATTTACCTAGCTGTTTTCCTTGAATGGATTCTCACAATCACATACCACACAAAAAAAAATCAATATTGCCATAGAAGAGATGTTTTCGCTCTTCTATCTATACACTGCTTAATCATCACAGTGCAACACCATCATCAGTTAAACTTCAGGGATATTAATCTGTCCATTTAGGAAGCACAAGTGATTGTGAATCACTTTCACCTGCTTTGGTGCAAATGAAAGTGGCAACAGGTGCAATGGAGAGTCAACAGCAAGACAATTCCCAAAAAGGGAATGGTTTTGCATGTGGTGGCCACAGACAATTGCTCTCTCCTTATCCTTCCTGACTGATTCTTCTTTAGTTTTGTGTTCTGCTAGTGTCCTTGTCACTATTTGTAGCATGAGGCGATACCTGCAGCCCAATCAAGTTGCACAGGTAGTCCAGCACCTCCAGGATGGCACATCCATACATGCGGTCGCAAGAAGGTTCGCTGTGTCTCCCAGCACAGTCTCAAGGGCATGGAGGAGATACCAGGAGACCGTCCGTTACACGAGGAGGGCTGGACGGGGCCGTAGAAGGGCATCTACACAGCAGCAGGACCGGTATCTGCTCCTTTGTGCGAGAAGGAACAGGGGGAGTACTGCCAGAGCCACATTTTAGAGAGAGTTGACCTCTCTAGGGTTGTAGACTGTGGGTATAAGCCTCCTCCCTTTCCGCTATCTGCGCTACCTAATTTTTGAGGGCACCATCGTCGCATCGTAGGTTTAGCATCGTCCAAGACGACTGGGATTGATTTAAAGAAAAACAAACAAGTCTGAATGATGATGTGTGACCTTTCTTTAGTTCTGGCTATGCAAGACTAGTGGATCCCCAACCTACAGCGCCAGAGCATTTCAATGTGTACTAGAGCAGTGTTATCATAATATAACACATTAATAATATAATGTGTGACATCACATGGCCAATAATAGTGAGACGTATCGAGCAATTCCAGTCAGTTATAGCACTTTGAGGATATTATTGCCTCTCTGCATATTTCATAAGTGTGTGTACTGAGGCTGGATAGTATCCACGCTGCATTGTAATTATCACCATTTCACACAGGCCTGTCATTAAAAGGCCAACTCAATCATCCACATTAATTGCTAACGTCTGAAGTTTCTGTCAGTCAGTGTAAAATTCTAATTCTCATATTTTGACTCTGATCTGGAAAACACCAGGAGAGATCTAACTCATTCTCTTCATTAATACGCATTATGAATACATCAGCTGCTTCTCTGTATTTTAATTGTGTTTCTGGTGAGCAAGCTACACACCATGCACACGATGCTAGTGCCTTCTATTATTAATGTAAAATGGACTGGATGTCTTTAAACTGGACCGTTTTCCAAGATCCAGTGGGGACACTTAAAACACGTTTTCTTACTTTATTGGTTGTAGAATGTTCACTTGTGTCTTATTTGTCACATTTTGATTTTAAAGTAGATGAACTCATCACATTAAATAAGGCTCTTTGGCCTCTAATAATTTAGTTTGAATAACCTCTTGAATCACACTGAGAATAAAAAAACTCAATGAAAAATACACACACAGTTAAACACGATCACTGAGGCCAAGAAAGCAGCGTATGCTTCCTAATCAAACACCCAGTTTTTAAAATACAGGTACGCCATATATATGTTGTCAAAACTCTTCTTATTAAACTATAATACTCTATACCAGTGATTCCAGAAGACTGGGTCGGGACCCACAGGCTTGGGATGCATGAAAATTGGCACACGGAAATTGCATAGTTCAGTGCCAGAGTTGCGAAAAAGTTCCTTTGATGTTCATGAAATTTGGTGGCATCGTTGTTCTCATCTATAAGAACGGATCAACATTCTGCGTTAAATTTCATTTTACAATTCCACATTTGAGGACTTAAGGATGCACAAAACTCACGAGACTTAGCACCTAAGTTCAAACTAGTAATTATTTTGAGTTGATGTCACAGTTTGGCTTCGGTGTGGCACGTCGGCCCGAATTAAATATTGGACGGGCTACCTACCTGTCTGCCTGTGTGCACTCAATGCTGTAGTCTTCCACAAGCTGCTAGTTTGACAGCTGTGAGTACTAAGTTAATTATCATAATGAAGGTATCATTATGATAATTTTGGGGGAGTGGCTTTGGAGGAGAGTTGGCAACACCCGAATGGGTGTATCAGTCTGATCATTTTTAAAATCTTGTGTACTCTTGCTGGTTTCTCAACATTACCAACCTTATCTTTAAGTCCACCAAGTCACTAATGTCGTTTTGCAGTACATGCAGAATAATTAGTCTCTTTATCGACTGGTGAAGTCGTCACAGCAGGAGAAGCAATAATAAATGGTATAGTGTATATGAGCTTTCTGTATGAGCTACACAGCAGTCTTGTAGGCCTATAATCTATGGTCTGTTCATCACCACAGTATAGTAATACATTTAAAAAGAATTCCAAGAGCGAAATATAAATGAATAATACAATGTAGTTTACAGAGCTTTAAAAACATCTTTGTAATGTACACTATATTTATTAGTTAATGTTATTTGGCATAATTAGATATCTGAATAACAGCATTTTTAAAAAGCATCATGTTTACAAAAGTTGGAACAATTTAGCTCCATGAACATTTATGTGTTTTACAATGAAACTGAATACGCTGTTGATGGACTGAACAGCTCTTGTAAAAGTAAACAGTGTCCTCTGCTGGACGCCAGGGAGACACACACATACTACTGTTAAATATGAGAAGACTTCTTTATGTGGGGATTTTTCGGAAATAAAAGCTTCCTGCAAAACAGTGATTATACGCTTCTGCCAGTAAAAAAAAATAAAAACATCTACTGCTGATACTAAATCAGGGGTCAGCAACCTTTACTATCAAAAGAGACATTTTAGGCAAAAACAAAAAAATCTGTCTGGAGCCGCAAAACATTTGATCATTGTGATGAAGGTAACACAGTTTATAGTCTAAGTATATAGTATATAAGTCTAATGCAGTGAGGGCCAAAGAGACAATGTACTACGGAGTATTAGGGCCACATTGAGGGAAAACAAATCTGAGATTTCCAGAATAAAGTCATAATATTACGAGAAAAAAAAGGTCGTAATATTACAAGAATAAAGTCATAACTTTACGAGAAAAAAAGAAAATAGCATGTAAAATTACTACTTTATAATATTATGACTTTATTCTCATAATACTACGACTTTTTTCTCGTGAATTTATGACTTTATTCTTGTTTTTTTATGACTTTATTCTCGAAATCTCAGATTTATTATTTTTCCTCTATGTGGCCCTAATACTCCATCGTACCATAGACCTACTACAATGATAAATAAAAATGAAAATGTAAACAAAAAACAGTTATTCATTTCCATTTTTATAAATCCATAGGGAGCCACTGGAGAGGAGCTAAAGAGCCGCAGGTTGCAGACTGTACTAAATCATATGGGGATATTAGTAATTTTGCACAGTGAAGCTCTCAGTGTTGTTCCTTTAGGGTTCCCAGGTGTCGGCAACCTCAGGTAGTTGTGGCTGCTTGTTTTACATCCTGTCCTCAGGAGAATAATGATTATAGGCCAGTGGCACTAGAGAGTGTTTAAATCCCTACAGAGGATCATTTCCACTCCACTGAACCTTGTTTTGATTCACTATGAAAGCTTTGTTGCCTGTGTTGGATTGCCTTTTATTAATTTCAGTTAATTCACCCACACATCTTTCTTAAAAACCTGAAGATTAATCCTTTTTTGATCAGATGGTATTATTACCGTATACGCTCTGATACAGCAGTGAGCAATCCAGGGGCTAACTGATGTGTCCAGAGGACACATCAGTTTATCATTTTCAGTTACTTTGTACAAACGAATGAGTGTCGACTCCCAATCTAATCAATCTGTAATGACGTGTAGCTGTTATGAAGCTACAGGTTTGTGGATCGTCGTGATGACCATCAAGTCCTCCAAATGAAACGGCAACATTAGGTTTGGTTAGGTCTGTGGAAACATCACAGTGTAGGTCTCAATAAGTGCTTTAAGGTTTCATTGAGCTTGTCATCGTTACAATAATAAACATATTGTAGGCTTTAAAGGGGACATATCGTGCTCATTTCCAGGTTCATACTTGTATTTTGGGTTTCTACTAGAACATGTTTGCATGCTTTAATGTTCAAAAAACGCATTATTTGTCTCCTACTGTCTGTGTGAATATACCTGTATTCACCCTGCGCTTTAGCGCCTGTCTCTTTAAAAAGTCCGGTCTGCTCTGATTGGCTGGTGAGAAAAATATGTTTCACCTTTACAAAAGTAGTTCTGTATGGGTGCATGTATGTAAATTAGGGCTGTCAAACGATTAAAATATTTAATCACATGATCGTCCATAGTTTATCGCGATTAATCGCACATTTTTTATCTGTTGTAAAAAAAAAAAAGTACCTTAAAGGGAGATTTATCAAGTATTTAATACTCTTATCAACATGGGAGTGGACAAATATGCTGCTTTTTGTAAATGTATGTATATATTTATTATTGGAAACACAAAACAATGACAGATATTGTCCATAAACCCTCACAGGTACTGCATTTAGCATAGGAAAATATGCTCAAATCATAACATGGCAAACTGCAGCCCAACAGACAACAACAGCTGTCAGTGTGTCAGTGTGCTGACTTGACTATGACTTGCCCCAAACTGCATGTGTTTATCATAAAGTGGGCATGTCTGTAAAGGGGAGACTCGTGGGTACCCATAGAACCCATTTTCATTCACATATCTGGAGGTCAGAGGTCAAGGGACCCCTTTGAAAATGGCCATGCCAGTTTTTGCTCGCCAAAATTTATCGTAAATTTGGAGTGTTATTTAGCCTCCTTGACATGCTATGACATGGTTGGTACCGATGGATTCTTTAGGTTTCCTAGTTTCATATGATGCCGGTATCTTCACTCTAGCTTTAAAACTAAACCCACTACAACCTAAAATGTGTTTTAATGCGTTAACTTTGACAGCCCTAATATAAATGTATGCGTGCTGTGTGTAAATAGATAAATGTGTAGTTTTCTGATGTACAATCATGTATAGATATATTTGTATTATTTATTATTCATGTAAATTCTGCTTCTGTTGTTAACTGTGAGCATGAATGCTAATAAACTCTCCCTCCCACAACTGCAGAAGGCACCTGTCCTTGAAAGACACGAGTCCTCAGCGGCCCCGCAGACGTCCAGAGAGCTCCTCCACCCTGACGCTGGATGCTGGTAATTAGCGTCAGCTCGCCTAATTAATGTCAGATCTGCTGGACGAGGTAGAGCCCCGAGGAAACCGCAGTCTGTTACTGCTGCAGACACTCGAGCCGAGGAAGCTGCAGTTAATAAATATCCTGCTGTGAAAGAAGAAAGTGTAAAAGAGGGTGTAAATTATTATCAGCACTGTTCCTGACAACCTGTAAAATAGTTATATAACAGCAACACACAGCCAGCTTATGTTTCAGTGAGAGGTATTGTCAAAAGGAAAATCTGTCTTTTAAGTCTTGAATACTAGATTTGTCTATTTTTGCAGAAACTAACCGCTAACACGCCAGCCAGCTGAGGGCATGCCAGTGTAAGTAAGACTGATTTTCATGAAGTTTCCTTTCAGGTAAACACTAGTGATGGAGGTGAAATATGGAGGACAGAACCTGCCGAAATAAAAAACAAATAAATAAATATGTAATTAAATGTAGCACAAATAATATTAAAAATGTTTTATTGTAGCCATTAATTAATTGATAATAGTGCCATAAATAGATATTTCTATTTTAATGTGCTTCTTTATTCATCTTTGTATTAATTCTCTTATTTATTTACTCTTCTCTTTAATTTTCCCTTTTTTTATTTCTGCATTTATGTTTATTAATTTTTAAATGTATTTATTTATTGTTGCATTTCTTATTTATTTATTTTTTTTATTTTGCATTTTTTTAATTTATTGAATCATTTATTTTATATTTATCTTCAATATTATTTTTGCTACATTTAATTACATATTTAGCAAGTTACTTATTTAGATATTTCTTTTATTTTGGCAGATTCCGTCCTCCGTAGTGAGAAAGGTGATGAAAGGTGAACTGACCACAATTCACAATATACTAGAACAATTTTCCAGTGCAGGATCTTTAGAGCTACTAGTAGAAAAGATATTTCTGGCTCTGAGAGGCTGATTCCTAATTAGTGACTCTCTGAACACCGTTAGGTGACAGAAGAAGAAAGGTCAACTTCTTCTACAAACTAAAAGCTCCTCAGCAGATTGCCATAACATTTAGAGGCCACAGTCATAGTCCTCAAAGGATCAACCCTTTGTCTTTGTTTGTCTTTCCCCAGCAAGACAAACTTCTTCAACACCAGTAACGTCTCAGAGAAAAACAAAATTGTGCGTTGAACTGTTTGTTGTAGTAACAATTGCAGCATGTAGAGGATGCTAACAGCACCTAGCAGCCACATCAACAAAACATGCAGTACAATTTATAGCATGGCAGAGAAGGAGTGCATGTGTGTGTCTCTGTGGGGCACAGATAATTATCTGTACTTCATGTGCTGTCTGACAGTGGGAAGGGAACATGTCTATATTAATAAACTCAGTTGACTTGCAGCTGTAATTACAGAAGTTGTGCTGAGAGAGAAAACCGCTGCCTGATTGGCCTCCGTCTGTCTCACCTCGCTGTCTTTCCAGTTGACTAAAGGACCAACCTGCTTGTCCAACTCGTTTTCAGCCCAAACTCATCAAAAACCAACGCTCGGTCAGTGGCCCTCGCCGAGGCACCCTTTAGCGTCTGTATGGGATGCAACAGGCTTTCAACTACCTCCAATGTAAACCCATCCACGTCATTATGAGATGCTCAGAGCAACTGACGTAGCATAAAGAGTGAGGAAGTCAGTTTAGGGAGGAGGTTGTGGGGGTGGTTGGGTCATACAAAAACAGGACTTTTACCCAGGAGACCACTGCTCGTGACCCTTGTGAAAACAATTCAACATTGATTTATTTTACCATAGTTTTGTTACGTAACTTGCGTACGCCGCATACGCAAATTACATAACAAGCGTACTTATTTTACATAACAAACATACTTATTGTAACTCCAAACAGTATATTTTCCTAGACCTAACCAAGTCGTTTTGTTGCCTAAACTGAGTGGACTACCTCCAGGTCTGAAAAGCAAAGCCAATGCTGAAGTGCCCTAAACTTGCATTCTTTCTAACAGCCAGCAGGGGGCGACTCCTCTGGAAGTCTGATTGTATAGAAGTCTATGAGAAAATGAACCCACTTCTGACTTGATTTGTTTCCTCAGTAAACATTGTAAACATGAGTTTATGGTCTCAATCTCTAGTTTCAAGTCTTCTTCAATACAGCATGATGTTCATTTAGAGTAAAAATAGATCATAAAGCAGGGGATGGTCGCTTAATAATATATTTTTCAGCGTTCGGTTGTACTTTGCTCCGCCCTCTCGTGTCACCTCTGGTTGCAAAAAATACAAGATGAAGACGGCCAAAATGCAGAACTCGAGGCTTCAAAATGGCAGTCCACAAACCAACAGGTGACATCACTGTGACTACGTCCACTTCTTACATACAGTCTATGCCTAAACCTAACCCAGTACACCTAAGTAAACCTACGTTGAAAGTTTATTTTGAAAAGAGGCTGTATGCATGTAACAAGCGAAAACTGACATGTCCAAAACTGACGGTAGAGGGGTACCTAGAGCGTCATAGTTTGAAGCCGTAGCGTCGGTATTTGACGAGTTGGGAGTCAGAACATGTCGGCTTGTCTTTCCATCTGTCAGACTTTCCAGCTGATTTCCCGCCGTCTGTCTGTTTTTTCCCCCTCGTGGATCTGAATGACTACATCACTGCTGTCAGCTTCCATACAGCAGCTTTTTAGCTTCATGTTGTCTAGTGCGGTGACCCACTACGAAATGTAGTGAGCGAAGTACACAAGTGCATGGTGTAGTAATATCTCTGCTTGACTGGCTGTGTGGCATTCTTGCCTCTATCTATCCATCTGTCTCTCTCTCTCTTTTTGCTTATCTGTCAGTCTGTCTGGAATTCACCGGGGCAAACAGCACTGCCATCAAACAGCTTGTTCAGTATCATCTGCTGACAGACTCAATGTAATGGAACTGTTAACATATGAAAACAGTGTACAACAGTGAGTCCAAGCCACTGGCCTTCTTTCAGCTATTTATCAACCACGCTTTGTTCTTTCTCTCTCTTTGCAGCCGTCTGTCTGAGCCCCGACACTCAGTCTTCTTTCATCTCGGTGTCTCCAAAGCCAGGCCTGCATTATTTATTATGAAAATTGACGTGGCATCAATGATGTGGGCTTTCACACAAACACACACACACAAACATGCCCAGTTACAAAGTGATTACAAACCCTTTTTAGTTGGACGAACATTTGAAATGATGAAGAAGGCGACCAGCAGGATGAGACAGAATCTTGGATCGGCCCAACTGTAAGACAACACTGATTACAACACAGTGAATAGTAAATACCTACCGTGAAGTAACAACCTAAATAAACAACAAAATCAATCATGTTGGTAACATTTTCCAATGTTAAGATCTCAGAGAAGCATTAACTAGTGGCTTCAGCGGTTTGGTAACTGATTGATTAGTGAAAGGCGCTTTTTATGGCCAATTTCAATCCGAAGCTCAGAACATGATCTCCCTCCGAAGCAGGTTTAGGTGAGCATAAGTTACCATGGCGTGGCAATCTAGCCAGGTTAAAAGAGAGCCACCTTCGTGACATTGTAAACTCTGGTTATGTAGTCTCTACCTCGATAACCCATTAATCATGCTTTGCAGTACACCCCTCTGCTTCCCTACTCTGCATGGCTTCATGGATGTATAAAGAGAGCTGGATACAGCTTTGTAGGCGGGGTCCCGTTCATTCCTGTGAGAGTTGCTCAGTGGTGCGTGAAGACAAAATGACTTGATTGGATCTTCCTACTATTGTCTTTTGAATGTAGAATGTATTAAAATACATAATAAAACTGTTGATTCAAAAAAATCAATCAATTTATATATTTTGGACTTGGACATATTTTAAATGGTTATGTTTTTCTTCAACTGAAACTGTGACCCCCAAAAACAGGAATACAAACTGAACCGTGGGCTTGTTGAACTGTTGCACATAGCTACTATCAGACAGGGTGTTTTTGAATGGCAGTAGTAAATACAGACGATGAAAACACAACAGTTCAAGAGTAACCTACGCGTTTTGCCACTTTAATTTCTCTCCGAGCCAAAGCAAATGGCAGAGATGCAGAAGAGAGCAGCCACTGTGTACTGAAAATATCCCTGCTGTCTGTATCGGAGGTGGTGCAGCTGTTGAGAGAGAGAATAGAGGTCTCAGCAGGGCTGAGAGGCAGGAGGAGGTGTATTTATCCTCCTGCTGAGAGCTGAGCTATTCTGAAGCGCTTCCATCTCTCGCTGCGCCGTTCAATCCGAAGGGGAAACTCCCTCCATCTGTTTCGCTGCAGGGAAAAATCTCATTTGGCTGAATGGGACGGCCTCAGTGATCCTGGCAGCCTCTATGTGCTCTCTCTTTATTCTCTCTCTCTCTCCGTAGTATCATAGAGACGCTTTTGTAAAATACACAAAATGTACACAAAAGGTACATGCTGTGCCTATGCATTAGCAAGCCAGTGGGAACACCCTGTTCTATGACGTTACTTATCGAAAGGCTCTTACCTCTGCTATTTTGGTGTTGTTATAGCAGTGGCCAGTCTTTAAAGGACACAGCTGGTGATAATCTATATTATTATTGTCAACAAATCACATAGAAAGACCAAAATCGACCACAACAATTGACTCTACTAGGTACACATTATTTGTTGTTTTAGAGACCTTCATTGTTGTCTAAAAACTATTGTTGCACTGGGTGACATGTTCATTCATCACCATGAACAATGGTGACTCAACACCTGACTCAACACCACATACTAAAAAAAAAAAGCTTTGCTTGGACTGAGGACCATCACCTCCAACCTGACCTGTTTATTAGCAGCAGGGCTTCCGTCAGTAAAGGCTGAGGTTGAACCCATCAGGTATTAAACTGTGAACAGCCTTGCTTGTTTTGCAGAACTGCAGAGTCAGGTCATAACTATTCTGTGGATTCGTACGAGTGAACCCTTTCTCTTACAGGTAGTCAGGTGGTCCACTGTTATTATAAAAGTATTGATTAAAGCCGCTTCAAGTTGGGTGATATATGTTTGTGAATAAGAAGATGCCTGTGTGATCACCACAGTTTACAGTACGAGTGCAGTGCCCGTTCAAAACGCGCTTCCGGTATTGCTGCTTGCAACCAAAAAACGCTCATCCAAACAGCTTCACACTCGACACTGCGCTTCCTTGTGTCCTCAGCAACACACCTGCAAAGTGTTAAGTCGATCAGGTGAACGGTTGTCCAGAAAAACTACTCATAAATATGTCTCGTATCTGTTGTTGAATGTACTGTAGCGAGCGACGTAGAGTGAGCTGTACCCAGCATGCCATTCGGTGGTGTAACAGTTAATATTGTAGCGAGCGACGGAGAGTGAGCTGTACCCAGCATGCCATTCGGCGGTGTAACAGTTAACACTGTAGCGAGTGATCATCACCTACGGCAGCGATATTCGCCTGAACGTTCACCAAAGTTGAACTCCATCGGAATGCAAAGATACAAATTTGCTTCACCACCGAAGTGAATGTTTTTCCGCCCCTTGGCTCGCATAAAATGAAAGGGAACGGGGGACGAATGCTCATTTTGCGCATGTTTGACCGCATCTTAACAGTTAATAGGATTCCCCTCTCAATACACTAAACAGTGCGTAACACACTATTATTAAATATGAAATGGAGTTACAGTACATACTGTACAAATGTAGAGACAGACAGAGACTTTCAATTGTAGTTCGATTTATAAATCTAAAATGTAGCTCTTATTTGTGTATCGTGTAAAACACAAATGTCACTATATTTACATTTATATCTCTCCATATATTTCATATTTATTTTTTTTCCTGTTTCTGATGGTTTGGTTCTGCACCCACATAATTAAGTAAAGAAAGAACACACCAATTACTGCGTGCAGAAAATAATCATTGCCATATGTTAGACCGGAGGCATAGAGAAGGATCTTAGTAACCTGCTGTATCTCTGTAAAATGTCTCATTTTACACTAATTAGTTGGATCTGTTTCAGAGAAGAAAACTATTCAACAGAGGTCAAACAGTTTCAGCATTCTGTAGAGATACTTTCCAATGTTTTCAGTTTTTGTGTGATACTGAAGTTTTGAAGTGAAGATTATATTTTATCCTGTTCAGATGTATTTGGTAAAACAGAACAGATGATGTGATATTTACTGTATTACCTCCATGCCACATCACGCTGTGAGGGTTCAACCAGCCTTGGATGGAAGGAAAGGGAATTAGAGAAGTAAAGAGAGAGAGAGAGCTCAATGTTTGCTCATCAAATATGAAACAGCCTCCTTGGTGCCAGGAGCTCCCCGGGATAGATTTTAATTTTCGGTAATGCTGTGTGCTCGTACACTAAGTCCCTCTGTGTGTGCATGCATGTATGAGTGTGAGAGAGAGGGAGAGACTTGCCCTGTACTGAAGGACAAGGGCAATCTAATCACACTGAAGAATGTTCTTGGCCGGGCTGTACCTTGTTCATTGTTGCGTATTAAGTGTGTGTGTGTGTGTGTGTGTGTGTGTGTGTGTGTGTGTGAGAGTGTGTGTGTGTGTGTGTCAGAGTGTGTGTGTGTGTGTGTGAGAGTGTGTGTGTGTGTGTGTGAGTGTGTGTGTGTGTGTGTGAGAGTGTGTGTGTGTGTGTGTGTGTGTTCTTGCTGAATATTTCCAATACTTGTTGCTGCTGTATTCTGTAAAGTGAAATATTTCACTGTAATGATATGATATCATAGTCATACTCATTGCAAAACTTCCCAGCTATCAGGTGGTGATATAACTGAAAAGGTCTACTGAGGGGAACTCTGGAGCAGTTTGTCTGTCAGTGCAGCAAAGAGCAGACTGTCATCATGATATCAGACTTTATCGTGAGCTATCTTTATTTTTTTGACAGATGCAGTCTGTTTGATTCTTTAATTAGTCCTCTTATCTAACTATTGTTGTGAGTAATGTGAGATTATAAAAGAAGTAACCTTTTTTTTTACTCAAATTGTATGCATATGGTGGTGTTTTCTTTATTCTCTGGCCATTTTCCCCAAATTAGATTAAAAAAAATCGCAATATATTTAATGGTTACCCCTGTATCATGATACGTATCGTATCACCAGATTCTTGTCAATACAGAGCCCTAGTCTTCATGTGAAGAGTTGTGCAGCATGATTAAAAACTGGGTTTTGATTTTTCCCTTGTCCGTAGGGGTGCAACAGATCACAAAACTCACGGTTCGGATTGTATCACGGTTTTGAGTCACGCATCGATCACGTTTTTTTTTGCCGCAGATATAGATTGCCGATCGCCAATGACCGATACAGATCATTTTTGTTGTTGTTTTTAAATTTAAACGTTATTCTAGAGTGGTTATTTGCATAAAAACACACAATTTAAATAATTATGATTTTATATTGCTATGAAAACATCTCCTTCAAACAACTATTTATTCAAGTTTCTTGCCAATAACTACATTTTACAAGATTACATTTGAACGCATCATGATAAAGTTAGAATTTATCTTTGCCCATTCCTCATTTTTACTGAGAGCTTGAACGCATCATCACTCAATGGAGCCTCCGTCAACGTTAGTCGCTCTGTTATTTATCCAAGCAGGACTGAGCTGTCCACCGGCTGCTAACAGCTAACGTTACTAGCTCTCCTCATGTTGATTACAACACTGATTTGTTTTTCACAGTGTGGCTTTATCAGGGAAACAATAGGGTTCGTTCCTCAGGTTTAGTAGTAGTAGTAGCGCCATGCTGTTGAGCGTTTTCTTTTCTCTCCGGCATGGCTCTGGTACCAAACATGAAACATGAAACAGTGCGCGTATGGCGTAGTTGTGCATGCGTAAGTGTCGGAAAGCATCGATAAGAGGAATCGATAGTCACAGAGGCATGACAACTAGGAACCTTCTCAACGGAACAATTCTCTTTTCCCATCTTTAGCATTTTCCCTGTCCGCCAAAGTGGCGGATGGCATGACAATTTTTTACCCGCCACTGCCAACAATTTACCCGCATTTGGCGGGTGCTAATTTCAGACCCTGGTTCTGGGGCCCCGATGCTGTTACCTGCTTTACCTGGTTAGCAGTCGAACCTTAAACCAGCCATAAACCATCCCCCAGATCAAAGACAACATTTTCTGTTTTCATGAACGTAGGGTGGTTGCATTGGACTGCATTAGTTTTAGCCAGGTGTACCTAATAAACTGACAACTGAGTGCAGAAGAACGTACTGTAAAAGGTAAAATGATGTGCTTTTACTTGTCCATATCTTGAGAATATGTTTTGACTGACAGGTGTAATGATTTATATTAACATCTGTTAGAGAATAAATAAAACAGTATCTCTACTGTAACAGTGTGTGACCTCAGTGGACCTCAGATGTCTGATTCAGCCGACAGATGTGCTAAACATCTTTTATTCTTTCCATAAACATATTCTCTTCTAGACTTTTAAACTAGTTTTTTTTCTTGTTTGCATTATGTAACAATTCTGTAGCAAGCCAATTAATCTGCTTAAACTTTATTTCCTCCTTCCAGGAAAAACACACTTGGCCTTTCACCTCTGGCATCTTTCACCATGAGCTAAGCAGCTCTTTAAAATAAAACATCTGTAGAACTGCTCACAGACGAATCCTAGAGAGATGGAATGATTATTACTATAATAAGGGAGTATTGTAACTTTATTACAGCAAAAAAAAATGATATCTAATTGTCTTTTTCCACAACGCATTAATCAACTCACAACTGTTCTGTACGTAAACTGTGGCCTGGATAACTCCCAGTTTCATGTTTGTGTGTGTGAGTATGCGCTGTACAAAACCACAAGAGGGCCTGCATCACTGTTCCTGCACAACGGGTCATATTCTCATGTTGCTGCTTCCATTAATCATCACTTTACCAAACACATGCACACATCAGTGACCTGCCACAACTACTCTTTATGTAACCCGATCTAAAACTGAAATATCTGCAAATGGAATGTGATAGTTGTTGACTCACTACTACCAGACTTTTCACTGTTTCCTATACATGTGTGTCTTTGTGACAGAGAAAGAGAGGGTTGAAAAAAAGAGCTGAAAAATGACACGTCTGAGGGTTAGATTCCCACTGAGCATGAGAGGTGAGGAAGCATTCACATGATATTTAGTACGCTAAAACAGTGTGGGAGTTTTTTTTAGTATGTCCGAAACCTTACTAAATATCCCACGATGCAACGCGGGAGTGACGACAACGTTCATAACGGTCCTAACGTCAATAATGCTTCAATTTAACTGAAAGTTAAAAAAAAGAGTTCGCTTAGCTAGGCGTATATATACATATATTAAATTAATTCAGACTGAGCCTCGTCTCCGCTGCCCGCTTACCTTCACTCAGACAGAACGCGCGTTCTGGCGTACTCGCTCCACCTCTA
>CAKALG010034645.1:0-12295 GCA_916700815.1 Helicolenus hilgendorfi | reverse complement strand
TTTGATTCTACAGCAAAGTGTGGCCAAACTTAAAGTTGGGGGTGGTTTCAATTTTGGCGGTGAATTGCAGCCAGAGAATACCCGCTGTCCTGTGAATCCTGTGACATGTTGACAGAAATTCTTCTGGCCTGAAACACATGAGCACGCCTCCTGACCACAGATAAATATAATTATTGCGGCGAGCCGTGTGTTTTGCTGGCCAGTCACTAGTCGAAGTGGGTGCACCGTCGATTGTCAGTACCCCAATTCTGACGTCAGAAAGGTGTGGGGAGGGGTTATTCGATCGTCCGGTAAGAATTCGGTCGGAGCATCTCCCAAATACACAACTCCAATCGATGTGTAAATGACTGAAACTTGCTTCTGGCAAAGATGTATAGAAATAGAATCAATAAACCTAGATAAATACCACGGTTTGCACTCTCTCTTCGGTCTTCGGAAGCTGTGGCAGAGTGGTACGTTACTTGATGAAAAACATGCAGCTTTTTAAATCCTATTGCATTGTCATTCTAATACTATCATTTGTCATTAGGTCCATTTTACTTGGATATAACGTTGTTATGTTTAGGTGTATGATACTTTTAGCCTGTCGTCTGTTGTACACTCGTGGAAAGCATGTGTTTACTGTGTGTGTGGTCTCAGTGTAACTGCAAACACACATGATTCCATTCCTAAAGATCACCACAATCATGTGTCTCATGTCCCGCAGCTTCCTGGTAGATGAACATACATCGCCGTCCCTGCTGATAGGCCTCCCGTGATTCATCAGGGTTTCTGCTGAAAGTTAAATAGCTGAGCTTGTTGAGTTTTTGAAGAAGACTGTTTGTGAGGAAACCTTTCAAAACATGTTACTCCGGTGATATCACATGAAAACATACAGCTTCTCTCTCGGTCTAACCTCTGCCCCCCGCCCACCTGACAGACGCAGATCTCTTTACAAACTGATGACTTCTGTCGTCCGGCTCGCTTCATTCTAACTCTCCTGTTTCCCTCAGCTGTTGTTATCACCTTATTTCTCATGTTGTACAGCAAGAAGAGAACATTGAACGTCGTTCTGAGAAAGGCCTGGCTGGTGATTGGACGGGGCCAGAGGGCACTGAAGTGTTGAAGCTCAGTGCTGAGCCTCCTAAAATAAGAGAATATTCCTCGCAGTTTGACACGGGGACTAAAAACAGACAGACTGACTGACTGACGTGAGGAAGAGGATAGGCCATGTTGACATAGGGATTTTGGGACATTCTGTTTCTAAAGCTGTTTTGAATCTGTGATCTCTCTTCCTGACTCATGATTATAAATACACAGATAGGTGGCAGGAGCGGAGAAAAAGATGTTAACATTGGCTCCCCACAAATGTCAGGATCCCTGGCAGACTGGAGGTCGCCCTTTAGTTTGGACTGGACTGTCTGGTACAAGTGGATTGCTTTTGTAGGATTTAATGTTTGCCCTTTTGACCTTGCATTTAAATCTTCCAAGTAAACATCAGCTCCTGTCTTAAAGGTATGAGGCTCAATGCTATTTTCTATTCTTTTAGTTAAAGTAGAATAATTCTTTGGTTTACAAAGATTTGACTGGCTTTTGTTCATTTCAGTGTTAAAGACGGTGCTTTTTCTGTGCAGAATAAACACCTAAAAGACGGTGATGGAATAACAGATGGTGTGGTCCTGAGTGGCTCCTGGCATGAAAAAGAAATAAAATAACATGCAACAAAAAAGTAAAGCAGACTTAAGACTCAGACTGTGATCTATTAGTCTGCTACATTTTTATGATTCTGTTTGAGATGTTTTGTATTTTCTATGTTTTGAATTTTAAAATACAAAATCAAATAAACACATTTAAATATTTAATGTATAAATCAATTTAACATTCTGGTCTGATTCTGTGAGCAAACCCATTTGAAAAATTCTTGAGAGATTTATGAAAATGTTACGGTCTGGAATACATCAGAGGATGGTGAATAAAGGAGGGATCAGAGACAACAGGAAGCTGGAAACAGTCTATATACACATGCATGAAGCATTTGGAGGAATATTAGGAAAATATTTCCACGTATGGTGTTTATATAAATAATATTTACTACCACAACAGTTGACATTTATTGGGGGACAGCAGCAGCTGCTCTTATCCCAACGGGCTAAACCCCCGACTGTATTAAAAAGGATTTAACAGCCGAGTGGAGGCTTTCCAGTTCAAATGTGGCAAACTGACACAGACGTGCTTCAGTGAGGGAAACCAGTCAGGAACAGGCCATTGTTTACTGGAATTAGATACAATAAATGTTTATCTTGTTTGCATCACAGGCCTCCTTGAGTTGGGCCACCTCTTTCTGTTAACAGCAATGAAAAGTGTGTGTCCTGTGTGGCAGGTGTGCAGGATAAAGAACCATTAAGTTAAATACTGAAATATAAACACTGCCAACACTTTCATGTGACTTTATTTATTTTCATTCAAGGGCATGTTATCATCTAAAAATCATGATTAATCACTATTTACATATGTAGGCATCTCATAAATATTGTTTTTCCTTCACTATCAGACCCTTTTCTGATTACTAACACTGCTGCCTATTATATGTCTATTTCATTTAGAGTTTTATATTACAGAATCAACTTTTTCAGAATCTTCTTCTGTGTGCTTTTGCTTGCTTTTATCATTTGTTTCTTGTGTAATCTATTCTAATCTGTAAAGCACTTTGGGTATGAAATGTACTATATAAATACATTTGCCTGGCCTTGCCTACTGTTTCTGGTGTTACAACTAAATTTGAGCCTCAGTAAAACAGGACCTGCGGCTGAGAGTCTAAAACTCTTGAGTCTGAGCGACATACAAAAAAAGGCAGGTCAAGTAATAAATACTTTATTTTCACATAAGTATTAAAAATGCAGTCATCTGCAGGGCACAATATCTCTTCTATGCTGTACAATTTTAAGTTGTGTGTGACAGACATTTATCCTACTTAAATAGCATTATGTACAGCAATTAAAATCTGCTCAAGAGAATTATTGTTCGGGAAATGTTCACCAAAAAGAAAAGAAGAAGAAGAAGCTGTTGTGTGTTGATCATCGGCCGCCTCCATTGGCTGCTCCACCTCCGGCTCCTCCACCTGATTGGTCCTGAGCGCCAGACATCATGAGGAAGAGAACGAGCGGCACGATGTACATCCACTGGAGAGAACAAGAAAGAAAAATGGAAGTAAATACAACAATATTTGTTTGAAAGACAACAAATGTAAACTGTGATCACAGAGATCAGTCCCAGATCGGTCATCCCAGATTAGCTTCTATTTATTTTCTGAACAGAAGAGAAGTTAAAAGTGGGTGAGAAAGTGAAGAATAAAAAAGAAACCTCAGGGTCAACACCAAACACATGCTCAACATATTCACACTGACAATCAAAATTTGGGTTTTCTTGATGGTTTGGCATGGAGGCTTCCTCATATAAAGTCTTTTGAATTAAGGAAAAGTCTGTGTGAATGTATTTGGTATTGAACCTGGAAAAAAGCATCAAAGCGTGGAAAAGAGGGAACAAGAGGGAAACAAGGGGGTTGGTTTCAGTTAGTCATGTTGCTTAGAAGTTAAATAGATAAATTGACAGAGGAAGAAGAAGGACAGAACAAGCCACAAGTAAGAAAACAGTACTTCAGTGGGAATCAGCTCTGCTCTCTGCCTCCCCCTGCTGGGGGCTGTGCTGAATTGGTGACCATGAGGAAGATTGCACCTCCCAGAATCAAATACCACTGCAACACAGCACAGCACCAAGTCAGCACACTGTCACTGGATGCAGCACAGAGTCAACACAGGTCACTGAACACAGCAAAATAGACAAGATAGCACAGAGACCATAAAAAGAGCTCAGACGAACCAAGCCCGGCTTCTCTATGGGAATGTTTCAAAAACATGGAGCTGACTCCAACTGACAGCTCAAAATGTCAGAGACGACAAATTTTCATGTTACTAAAGTTTAAAATTTAACTTTGTGGGCAGGATCATCTTGGATGACTATGATAGCATGGCAGGAGCTGTACAGAGCTAGGCTTGGGCTGGTATGACAGCTGTCAAACTCTGATGTGGTCCACCCGTTTTGGGCCTAAGACCACCTAAAAAGGGAGTCTGGGGCCAGTTCCAAACGGACTCTGGTGCGGTTTGTTTACTGTGTGAAAGCAAAGCAGACCAACCACAGGACTGTGTGAGAATATATAAATGATTTTAGCATAAATTGAAAGCGATCTCCCGATCTGTATAAGCGACATGCAGCCTGTATTCCTACAAGATAATTTGGTAACCATGGTTACCTATACACCAGGGGTCTCCAACAAGTAGCTCCCTTTCTAAGTGGCTCGCTAAAGGTTCAAAGAATATGTACGTAAATCAAATAACACAAAGTCAATTTGTAAACCTGTTATAGTTCCTATCCAATTAAAATACACAGACATCCCGCCCCCTTCTGACACAAAATGATTATTTGCCAATCAGCTGTCAATTAAACGAGTGACGCTGCTTTAAGGTTCGGTGACATCAGTGACGGCGTAACATTAGGCGATGTTAGCAGACTAGCAAGTGCAAACCAGATTTCACAATGACCGCAGAAAATAGAAACAAACGTGAAACGACAAATGTGTGTGTCTCATTCGCGGTGCCAGTGTATAAGTCGGTAAGAGATGTAACCACAGCAACTTTTCATAGGACTTTCGGGTGTTATGTCGAAGTTTGTTTCCCCTGTCAAATAGTATTTTCCAAATGATAGCAGCCCCCTTGGTTAGGGTTAGGGATAGGGGTTGGTTCAGGTTTAGGTAGGGGGAAACATATGAACAGGGAAACAGTATTCAACACAACACCGGCTGGTAGCAGTCTACTAGCAGAGACGGTAAAGGAGCTGAAAACAACGTTTAAAAGACAATAGTCTCTGTTTACCAACCTGACAAAGAGGTTCAACACAGCAACAGAGGCTTTGTTTAGTGGCGAACATCCTAGCAAAACACAAAAAGCCCTTCTCCTATTGCGGGAATGTAATAGGGGCGATGACTGTGGTGGCTGAAACGTTACTAAAGGACCATAAAAGTAAGACAAAAATGCAGTTTTGGCAGTATTGGCAATGTAAAACTTGGTGCTATGAGTAGCTCTCGGCCACTTTCATTTTGTCAAATTAGCTCTCAGAGGAAAAAAGGTTGGAGACCCCTGATATATACACACACACAAGAACGGGTATTTTCCCTGATAAACCACAAAGTGAAAAGGGGAAGAACAAACAAACAAACAAATGTGCAACCACTTTTTAAGAGACATTCCTACTTTCCTGCCACAAATATTGGCAAAAGATATCTACATACTATATTTCAACATGTGCTGCATGCATAGAAAAAGTTATGGTGGGTCTGATGGGAGCGAAAAAAATTATGAGCTTAATAAGCATTTTCATGTATCCATTAACTATATGGGCCATTGCAATCATCAGAGCCCAATTACTGAAGGCAGAATATATCTTTAGGCACAGCCTGCTGGCCTTATCAGCAGTTTTCAGTACTTACATATTTAGCAAAGAAAGATTTCTGCTCTTGTGGATTCTTCCCTTTCTTCTCAGTTTCCATCTCCATTCGTTCAAGGAACAGAGCCGTCTCAGGTCTGGAAGAAAGTTGGCAATTAGTATTCAAACAAACCCCAAAACAGAAAGTGTATTTGAAAGGCAGAATAGTGCAGAGAGACTTGTTCTACTTATGGGGAAATGGTGTAAAGCTGCTACGCCAAGGCAAATAGAACTGAATCAAAGACATCTGAAACAGCTTCCCAAGAGGATTTCACTAATACAGACAGCAACAGATATGGATGCTAACAATGTGCTACCATAAGCAGACAAGCTTTATAAGCAGTCCAGATTGGAAGGAAGAAAAATGAAAATCCATTAATACATCATTTAGGACTGACCCCGGTGCATTGACAGGAGCCATGACACTCAGCGTGGTGTTGAAAACCTCAAGATCAACTTCATCCTCAACCTCGGTGCCCCTGCAGGCTCCGGGTAACGTCACTATGGAGACGCCGATGAGGTACCCAGACACGTCAGTGTGGAGGGAGATGACGTCGCTCAGATGGGACTCAACCATGGCACACTGAGGATCAGAGCAGAATAAAGGTTCATGTTAGAGTTACACCACTGTTAGCCAATTAGTATCACCCACATTTATATCAGATGACAGATATCATGCTGTTTAATCTATTAGATCAATATTAGACTCATTTTAGAAAATTATTGAATTATTGAATTAACTCTGGCTAGATATTTCAGATTTTACACAAGTCTGAATTCATCTTTATTCTTACGTATCCTTAATTTGTGTGGATAGATTTGGGTTATCTAGTTACACACGGCTTGAAATAGAATTCTAGTGGAAACATTGAATATTATATATATGATCAATTATATAATTTTTATGCATTCAAGTTTTAAGACATGGAGACAAAAAATATAGCTGGCTGTAAAATAGAATAGAATACAACTTTATTGTCTTTGGCTAACCAAAAAATAAAAGCTAGTAGGTTCAGTCAAAAAATATTCCCCATCAGATCAACCATACTCCTGCTCATAAACAAAAGAACGATTTAAAATGTCTCCTCTATGAACAACGTATATATGAAGCAAAATCTTTGCTTAAACTTCCTGAAAAATGTAGGGATCCAGTTGATAAAAGTACTTCTGCCCTTGCAGAAAAGAAGTAACTTTGTTTTGTAATAACCAATAATTTCATTCAACTCCTTTAAATAAAGTTATTGGCTTTTTTTAAATTAAGGCACTGAGACAACTATAAACTTGTAAAATAACAACATATTTAAATATTTAAAGTCAAAACAAAATACACTTAAATACAGCAAACCAACATGAAATCAAAAAACACACTCACAGAATGAGAGTCTAAATTTAAATTAAACTAGAGAGGCCTAGAATAACTTTTATTTGATAAATTAGTCCCATTAAAAGCACATATCTTACAGAGAGCAGAGAGACTTCTGATGAAACTCTGCATACACTAATTCTCTCTCTGTTCCCTAATACAGTCTTATTGAGCTATTTTACGTTAGTATTTTAGTGAAGATTATTTCCTGGTGATGATAAGTGAAATACATACGGCTCTGACAAATGCTGTGAGGTAACCCTCCATCTGCCGCTCTGTCTGTCTGTCTGCCTGCAGGAAAACACGAGGTACTCTGATTCTGTAGAGACCGTCCACTGCAGCCACTTCCTGAGGTTCAAAACAAACAGACGTTAGAAATTCACACCATACCTTGCTGATTCACACTCAAATCCTTTCGTATGACCTCCGGCTCTCTGACCAAAATTGTATATCCATTACTCAAATCTGCTTATAAATGCTAATTACAAATGTGTAATATGTGTTGCAGCGCTTTTATTTTTTATTTAACCTTTATTTAACCAGGTGTAAACACTCATTGAGATTAAAAATATCTTTTTCAAGAGTGTTCGGGCCAAGATAGGCAGCAGCACAGTGACACGATTACAGACATAAAACAAGCATCACAATATGAAACAAAGACGAAGAGCAAATTACAGAATCATAAGGTATCGAAAACACATTCATCAGCATTCAAAACATCTACAGCCAGATGTGCTTACTTCCAGACATTCAGTGAGACTAGCTCTCGTTCATGATTCAGGTAAGTTTGTAACTGACTCCAAGAAGAGGGAGCAGCATACTTAAATGCCCTTTTTCACAGTTCAGTACGGACTTTGGGGACAGTTAATATGATTAATTCCTGGGACCGTGACTTCCTGTACTTTTTTGAAGGATGTAGATCCATAGGTAAAAATCTGTCCATGAGCATAATGTGACAAAAAAGAACTTAAATTTTGTGTTGGAAAAAGGAGGAATCATACCACCTCTGTGTGATTTTGGTAATCATTATTTTGATACAGCTAACTACAGTACTAGTCAGTTCACATATTTTAAACCCCATCATATATATATCACCTTCAGTTTGGTTCTGTCTTCCTCTGATAGCTGACTCTGACTTAGTGAGACACTGGGCTCCCTTCCAGCTTTCAACACCAGTGCTCCGCGCACTCGAAACTTTGCTATATCATCTGAAACAAGGAGGACAACAGACAGTAAGAGCAGAGCAGATAGCATGAATGAATACCTGAATAGACCCTTTTCACAGCAGACATTTGGACGGGTCTCAGTGGGAAAAGGACAGTAAGTAAGTAAAGTAAAGTTTATTTGTATAGCATCTTTCACAGATACAAAATCACAAAGTGCTTTACAATAATAACAAATATATCAGTCGATTTTAAAAATAGCGATGACAAGCACAGGGCTGTCAAGCTAAAAACACAACAAAACAAACAAATGAGGACAAAGACACATAAACAGGTAACAAATACAGTCAAGAAAAGGCCAATAAAAGCAATAAATAAAGTGGAGATGTATTCAATAACATGGCTCCATAGGGAGGTCCTGGTATTGTGGATGCTGGCTCACTGGAATAGCTTATTGCAACACTTAATGCAACTGAGAAATCTGTTTTCTTCCTGCTATGACAAGTCAAAATATCTGCCGTGAAAAGACAGATAGTAATACGATCATCTAACTTTGTATCCACTTTTAAAAAACTTTTGAAAGGACATCTTTTTTTAGGATAGCATTCCTATAAGTAGAAGACTGGGTATAAATATATGTATGTATACATCCGTTTCTGGACGCATGTGTACATTTATACACATTTATGTATATATACTGTATATTTGTTTTATAAACTTGTCCTACCATTTTACGACTTCTATTATTATTGATATGTTCTGTTTTAGCAGTTACCATATTTGTTTTACTTTATTTATCTGCTTTTATTGTCTGATGTTCTCTTTTAGCAGTTACCATATATTTTACTTTATTTATCTGCTTTTATTGTCTTGTGAAGCACTTTGTAACATCTGTTTTGAGAAGTGCTATATAAATAAATGTATTATTATTATTATTATTATTATTTTCACAGCAGACATTTGGACGGGTCACAGTGGGAAAAGGACAGGTGTCTTCAATAACATGGCTCCATAGGGAGGTCCTGGTATTGTGGATGCTGGCTCACTGGAATAGCTTATTGGGACACTTAATGCAGCTGAGAAATCTGTTCTTCCTGCTATGACAAGTCAAAATGTCTGCTGTGAAAAAAAGGTCTATTACATACATAAAGATATGTATTAAGATAAAATAAGATGAACCTTTATTAATCCCCTAATGGAAATTCAGGTGTCAAAGCAGCAACATCAGCAAACAGAGTGAAACACAGGAGATGTAAAGGTATACAAAAATGATAAAAACAATAATAGAGGTATAAAAGATACAGAGTGAATGGATGAACATAGTGTGAACAGTCCGTCAATAAATAAATAAATGTAGTATGTACAATAAATAAATGTAATATGTACATATGTGCAGTCTATAAAGTGGTATATAGGATGTATAGTGTAAAGTAAATATACAATTAATATATACATATATATATAATGTAAATTAAATGTTGCAGTTTACTCTAAATGCCGAGTTACAGAGAACAAGGTGCAGTTCTCCACTTTCTGTTGAACCATGAAAATTAACTTATAGATACATCACAAAATAGTTAACTGACAGGTTGTTGAATGAAGTCTGGTGTTCAGGTTTCTTATGCTGGTAGCACAAGGCTGTTTAGTTAGCTTAACATCATTAGCAACAACGTTACTACACACACACACACACCATAATATTAATAATAATAACACTTTCTCACCAAGTTCAAATGAATGTTCAAGAGGCACGGAGAAACCACTGAATTCAGTCTCCATGACATCACCAACCTGATGATAAAAATAGAAAATACAGTTAGTCTTCACCAGTTAATGCTAATAGCATAGCTAAGCTAACTAAGCTAAGCTAACAGGTGCAGCTTCCGCTTCACCGCAGTCAAATGCGTTGAATGAGTTAAATTAATATAGTTTCACACTTACCCTTCTGCCGTTATTACAACGTACAAAATTAGTGCATACGACAAATAAAACAGTAGAAACAACTGCAATATTAAATGTTGGTGGACGAGCCATTTTGATAGAGATGGAAGCAACGGAAGAAGCAGTCAAGCGGACAACAATAGCATGAACACTTCCTGAGTGTTTTCTTTTTCATAATAAAAGTCTCTAAAATACAGGACGTAAATTATTCTTTTCTTTTCTTCTCTTCTCTTTTCTTCTCTTCTCTTTTCTTTTCTTTTCTTTTTTTCTTTCTTTTCTTTTCTTTACTTTTCCTTTCTTCTCTTCTCCTCTCTTCTCCTTTCTTTTCTTTTTTTCTCTTCTCTTCTCTTCTCTTCTCTTCTCTTCTCTTTTCTTTTCTTTTCTTTTCTTTAAAGCATAGTTTTAAAAATGCTCATAAGCGTTTGCTTATGTAAGTAAGTAGAACAAATCATTAAAATGTATCATTAATCATTAATTTCCCCTTTAAAATTTAACCTGAATTTTAAGATATGCATCATCATTTTGGAGTTTCAACAAAGGTGTGTTTTAACCTAAAAGTCGGCTTCACCACTCCAACCCAAACCTCACATCCACACACGTTATTTTGTGTATCCTGAGCTATTTGAGGTATGTGCTGACCTAGTTTGTGTAAATGTTGTTTATGCATACCTCTCAATATATGTCAACTTACTTTATTTTCACTTTCTGTCAGTTTTTCGAACATGTCAATGTTGTCAGCTCATCTTCTATTGCCAATGCTGCTGCACAGAAACAGTGGCCTATTAGTCTTTGAATTTGTATTTTTAGCATTTTGGTGTTTACAGTGGTTTCCTTGTCTGTTGACAGAATGCAACTAATGAACCGGGTCTGTGTGTGTGTTGCTGTCTTGTAGCGTGTCAGCAGCAATTTCGTGTGCAATTTCTTCTTCTTGGCGAATTAAAAAGGCTCTGATTTCTATTTTGAGTTGTCTAAATGTCAGCTTAGTGTTGCTTTATTTTGGCTAAAGCACAGAAGGTTGTTAACAGGATGAATCATTTACTCAAAAGACACGTTAAGTTGTTAAATGCTAATGCGTACTAATCTATTCAACATATTATTTTTTTCCCTTTATATTTAGAGCATTATCTACTGTAATATATGTGGTTTAATATCTGTCAGCCCAAACACAATATGTCAAACACACCATTTCGCTCTCCTTGACATTACAAAGCAGGTGAGTGTTGTGAATATCTATCACCCCTTGATTCTGGATGCACTGACACATCCAGGGCCAGCAGAGGCTGCTAACAGACCAGAAAAGACCCCCAACCATCCTCTCACCCCCACCCCTCTCCAAAGGCCTCTAAAAGTGCCATTTTATCAGCTGAATAATACATATTTATGTCCTGTGATGAAGAGGGTTTCTTGTGTTTTTAAATTCTTTAGTCAGCATTCTATGTTCTACCTTAGCCTGCGTTTTATTTACCTAAAAGTCTTTTTAAGGAGTAAATACTGAGTCACACAGAGCAGTTGCACTTATCAAGACCAAGATCAGCATCTTATATTCATGTTGTGTCCTCATCTGGGATGGACTGGTGCTACAAGAATGACCTTGTTATGACCTTTACTCAGTTGGGAACACAGGGAGTAACATAAAATCCTTTGCAAAAATGGGACCAAAACAACAAAAGGCTGCTGAAATGGCATTTATTGATATGAAAATGATATGAACAGAGATAAACCAACTAATATTGCATGGAAGCAAATAACGCTTCAAAAAAATAATCGAAAAGCTCACACTATCTAGAAAATAAAAACTCAACTGGTCTACGAAGCTCCCTAACTAGCCAAAAAACAGGAGAAACAGGAGAAGCGAAAAAAATGGCACAGAACCCATAAGCCTTCTCAAAGTTACCAAGACTCATTAATCAAGGAACTCCGACCAATTATTCAGCAAACACAAAGGATGGGTTTACAGAGTTGTGTCGAGGTGCTACAAGGGTGCCACTGGCCCCCCTGCTTTACGGCCTTGTCCCACTTTCTTTTTAAGGTCACGGATCACTGTATCCCCTTAAATGGCTCTATATTGCAACACGGTAAAAAAAATAATATAGTTATCCACATATTGCAGTCGGAGGAGCAGAGTGTGGATCTTTATCCAATCATAATCAACCATGTGTAGCCTAATTCAAATGAAATCACAGTGATCTGACATCCAGTCCGCTACAGTTTCATAATGAACCAAAAATATTTTTACACTTTTCAACTTGCCGGACGCATCGTCCGGTGCGCCGCGACCGAGGTCTGCATGGAAAGGCCAGACTGTGAGTTTTAC
>CAKALG010034644.1:0-11314 GCA_916700815.1 Helicolenus hilgendorfi | reverse complement strand
GAGGGTCCGCAGAAGGAGCCGGTTCAGGCTTGCATGGCGAGAGGATCATTTGGCAGACTTGTCAGACCGGGCTCTCTCTCTCTGGCAGCCCTCTGCCGTCACATTCCTCAAAAGGTCATATTGAATTCAACTCTTGCCCACACAAGCCGGGGGATTCGGCAGGAAGGAAGGGTGCACCCGATCGTTTCTGCTCACACTAGTCAAAGTTTGAGCAGAAGCATCGCCTGCACTCTTGATGTCTGGTGGGACACAGTGACAGTGTTGGACACAGGAAGGTTCACTTTGACGGAAGATATATGGACTGCAAAAATAGACACAGGGTATAAGCAATGTATGAAGCTGAAATGTCATGAGGGTCCCCAGAGCACGAATAAAAAATTTAAGTATGTGATAATTCCCTTCCATTTTTGTCTTTCAAAATGTCAGTGAATTCATCATTATTCTGCTACAGTAACTCTGAAGAGTAGAGTGGATACTCAGGTTGATGTTATTATGACACAAAGGCAAAGTGAGCAACAGAATTTTAAAAAGAGTGAAGTACAGTGCAGAGACTCTCCTGATCTCGCTGGATTGTCAGCCTGGCCTTTCTCTGGTGAATAGACCGACACATTTTTATCAGGTGATGACTGTGAAATGGCCCCGAGGCCCTTAATCCGGTTGAGATAAAAACACATGACTTTCTAAAGCCTACTGTTCTCATATATTATCCAACAGGTAACAAGTTGAACGTGACTCATTAAAGCATTCGGAACAAACAAGGATGTGCTGCTTTGCATGTTAACAATTTAGAGATGTGCAAGCATGTGAATAGTAGCCACAGTTCGAGGTTATAATAATCTTAAAGGGAGAGTGTGTAGCATTAAGGGCTGAAATGGAAAATAATATTAAGAAGTATGAATGGTTTAGTGTATGGTCCAACAAACACAGGACTTTCAACCAGGAGGCCGGTGTTTTTTTAGTGACGTTCGTGACGTGTTTTATGTACTCATGATACGTTGTTTCCATTCGTATTGTACTTATTTTAAGCCCAACCATGAGGTTTTATCTAAACCTAACTAAGTGGTTTTGTTGCCTAAAACTAATTCAGTGTTTTTTTTGCCTAAACCTAACTGCGGACAATGCAGTCATTTTGTTGCGTGGCGTACAAAATGACATGCAAAAGGGCTAAAATGCGTCCACATGACACGCGGAATGTCCTTGTAATGTAGAAGTATTTCTAAAAAACATATGAATGAAAAGACCGAGTCACTTATTAGCTTCATAGACACTGAAAATACTTAAGGGTTGACAAGAATGATCAGCAGTTTTGAAAGCGTTTAATAGGGTGTTCCTTCATTCGGCTCCTGCAATATGTTACTGAGCTATAATTTGACACTGCTGTCAGTCAACACTGATGCGTGTGTCAATACTGATACGTGTGTTTCCAGTGGGAGCTACTTGACGTTTTTAGAAAAGCTTTACATCCAGTCTATGAATACCAAAGTCTCCCCTGAGTCCAAGGCGCACTCAGTTGTAATAGGGTGTATTGAATTTCCCTCAGCTTCTCAGTTTAATTATCTGGCATGACCTATTGGCGGGGATCACACGCTTGAGCATAGCAATGCAGTGTGCAGACAAAACTATTATGCTGATCAAGTCTTAAAAGTTCATTTCGGCGCGGAGATGGGTTTGAAAAAGCGGTGACCTTCATGGCAAGACATGTAGCTATCCATCTACGTGAAGAAGTTGGCCACCGTTCAGCTGTGCAACTCCCTCACCAAATGGGTAGTACATGGCTTGATGTTAGGCTGGACAGATGAGCAGGGCACAGAGCCATAACACTTGATATTAGCTAAGTGGGAAGGAGTGGCCTTGGAGGAGGCAGCTGCCCTCTGGCCTTCGGTCAAGGAGATTAAGTTCTTCATAGTAAAACGAGATTACAAATACACAAGGCATGTAGTTCAAAGTGGTTTACAATATGGACAAACAAGCAAATTTGGCTATAAAGAAAATAATATGTATACAAAATAACGTGTTTTGCACATTAAAGCGAGGGTAGGCTGAATATGTTTGGTGTAATTGGGCAAAAAATCCATAATAATCTTTCAGCATATTGTAATTCTTCTGCACCTCCTGTTGGCTCCGTTTTCGGGCTTAAAAAAAATTGTAATTGGCCAATTACAGGTAATTTCAGAGAGAGAGAGAGCATTCCTATTGGCTGTCCATTCAACGGAGGCCTAAATGGCTGACCTCACCTTGTGGGGATCATGTTTTTAAGATAAGTCCCTGTAATGTCTCTGTGTGATAATGTCCCCACAAAGCATGTGCACAAACACACACACACCTATGGTACCCTTCATTCATTTTATTTCAGATACGGAATAAATTGATAAACTGCAACAAAATATATAATTAAATAGTCTAATACAGCAAACATTATAACATTACTTTGTAAGCTTATGTGCTTTCCATATGAATAGATGTCCTTGAGTGATCATTAGCACGGTTAAACACGGCTAAAATGCACAACACAGCGTGCCCTGATAAAAACAGGTCATTGTGCCCTTGCATGGACGTGATGCATTGTGATAGGTATATGGGTGCGCGTGAGTAGTAACTGTTGATGTGTTAGTGTGCATGAATGTCTAATTATACGACAGCGCATTGCTGCCACACCAGAAAAAAAAACTGATCAGTATCATGTTATAACAAGATGTTTTTCAAGTTATAACAATATATATTTTACGTTATTGCAACATACAAACTTATCATGTTATAGCAAAGAAACTTTTCTTGTTTTTACAATATACTGTTTATTTTGTTATAACGTGACATTTTTCACGTGAAAACATGATAACTTATTTTTATAAAATAAAACATTTTACGTTATAACGTGATCATCACTTATATTGTTATAATGTTAAACGTTGTGCGTTATAACTTAGTATATTGTCATAACATGAAATGCTTCACGTTTTAACAATATAAGGGATGATCAAATTATAAAATTTTATGTTCTAACAGTAAGTTAACACGTTTTAATATGAAAAGTGTCAAGTTATAACAAGATGAATATTGTTAAAACAAGAAAAGTTTCTTGTATGTTGTAATAACGTGAAAATATCATTGTAACGTGAAAAACATCTTGTTAGAACAGTAAGCTTATCATGTTATAACGTGATACTGATTTATTTATTTTTTTCTGGTAATGACGTATACAGAAGTTGGAGGTAATATGTTATATATTGTGTGTTATGATGTTCCATTGAAACTGTAATTTAATAGACAACTATTTATAAAGGTTTGTATACAGTGTGGTACAGTTATATTGGGACACTGCTAGCTATGGAGTCCTCTATATCTCTTCTCTAACTAGAGCGAATACCTGTTGAAAGTCTTTGCACCAGCTGTCAACAGCAGAGACTTAATTTGGGCCAGGAAGAACCAATCAATCATTCTGAGTGAGCCACATTGCAGAGCTAAAATATTAAAAACCAGAGCAAACCCCTGCAGAGTGGACACCTGTGATGGTGGCTGGTGGACTGCTTACAGCAAAATACACCAACTGCCCAGTTTTGCCAAACTTTCTGACGCAGTGAAACACACTGAAGAGTAGTAGATTAAACTATAGCTGTCTGCTGTCAGCAGTGCGTCATTGTGCAGACCTGCACAGCACTCTGTGAATGTAGCCGGATTCTTGGCTCAGGAAAACCACTATGACTAATTCATGATAGCATGCACCAGTATTGTTGGACAATATACTGCACCAGTATTATACAATAACAGGCTGCCATCTCACTTGATATCAGTTAAGGTACAATAGCTCTTTGATTTCAGACTGCCAGCGAGAGTGGGATGTTTCAATGGGATCGTACTCGTCCTCCCGCTGAGTGTCAAAACATCTGAAAATTTGATTCCTAAAAAGTCGTCTTTGACGTGGTATGTGGTTTCCACTACAACTTCTCAAAACACATTTTTTGACTTCTTCGGCCAATGTTCACAGGTAAACTTTATTTTATGATACTGTCAATGATTAAATGGCATATATTATTCCATGTTTAAGAAAAATTAACATCCAAAATATTAAATAATTAAATAAAATAATGACATAATGACTTGTTTCCATGACATTTTCCTACCAGTGTTTTTAAAAGGGTGAACAATGTGATTACAATGCCATAGATGCCCTCTTTTGCAGTCCTCTACCGCCCTCATCTGGTACTCCAGTATACAGAAAGTGTTCTAAATGCTTGTGTTTTACCTTCTGCACAGATTAACTGTCTTGTATTCATGTGTTTAAGGGAAATCTGTGAAGGCCATCAGGTATTGAAATTTATAAAATTACAATTTTGATACAAGGATGTGTTATTTACAGTTAAAGCTCCATAGTCCCTGCCATACACCCATCAGTTGAACTATATGAAACTCAGGCTGAAATTTTGTGATATCAATTCATATCACAGTCTTTTTTTTTGCTATAGTTGTAATGGTAAATTACGAGCACATTTATCATATGCACTAAACTCCAGACAAACTTACTTCTCAAGGACACAATATGAAGAATATAATTAATTCAGCTGTATTTTGTCAGAGCTGCATCTACTCATTCAGCCACATAGAAACAAATATACCTTACTGTATATTGGATTTAGCCTCTCTGAGAGACCCATTATGATTAGTTCTGCACTTATATCAGGATTGAATGACAGTGTAGCAGGTGGCCAGGTTTCTATTACTGTAACATATACAGTGATATTGCGGGTATGACATTAGAGATTAATTATGAACCAGTCTCTGCAATCGCTACTGCTACGCCTGTTCAAAACCAACTTACATTATGGATGACATCCTAAATGAGGAACTCTACTGGGCCAAATGAGGGAAGAAATCCATATCGTAGGTTAATGTGTCTATGATCAATACAAGGAGGAAGTTAAAGATTGGAATAAAGTAAAGCAGACGTCTTGATATTTCACACTTAAGGATTCCCATCCTGGCCTATACACAAATAAATAAAGAAACCTGTTTTACTGATGGCTAAGTCTGGCTTTTGGGAGTTTTTCCATGATTGCATTTGGATTGCATTAACAGATTATAGTGATCCCATCATTTTGGCTACTTTAGACATGTCACCATTCTCCGTGTGGACCTGGATATCTTCCCCTTAGCAGTCTTCTTCTTCTCCTCCTCTGCCTTGCTTATATAGGGCCTCTATTTTTCTGCCATCACTCAATGTTCACCCAGATGTCCTCCAGCCGTAAAAGAGCCCTTGGAAGGTTGCCTGCATGCTCAGAGGAATTAAAAGTTGATTAAATGGTCATTACGCAGATTACATAATGCTGGACACTGACACAAATTAGATATATTTCACAGCACATAATAATGTAAGTGTTGGTTATTATCCGTTGCATCTATTATCTACCATCCTTTCCTTTGTACTTAACCTTTATTTCCATATGCAATCATATATAGAAGTCAACATACAAACATGACACTTCAATCAATCTTATTTGGATTCTGTTAGAGGCATCACAGACACCCAATTAACCTATACCAATATGCAATCACCCATATGTTTAATGACTCTTCTTCATATACCCACTGGGAAACTCTGGAGATTAAAGAAGATAGAGTCAGGGTCAAATATCTATTAGTTTGTCACCGTACCATCGTTATACATGCACTTATATATAATCACAGTCACATCTGTATAAATGGCTCCAGTGTATGATCGGTTGAAACGAGCGATCAGATTTTCCTATTTTTGTCATTACAGAAATAGATAAATGACACGATTAAAGGGTCATTTGGTTAATTGCATAATACTGCCAGTGTTTTGCATTCTTTGAAATTCAATAGGTATCAGGGGCACAGTAGGCTAATCCCTTCGAGTCACATCATGAAAGACAAGCCGAACAAGTTCTGATCGCTTTAGTCTCTTATTTTTTTTTTCTGTCTGTTTTTTGTCTGTATGCAAATGATTATTAATGTCCATGAGATGTGCATGCATGCTAGTTTTCCATTCAAACTCCATCCAGGTAGGACTGCTTGAATTATGACCTTCAAGGGATGTCTTTTCCCACATTTCATCGGTGATTATAATGAAGGGGAAATGTAAACAGAAGAGGTAATAAATAAGAGATTTAATACTAGGGATGCACCGATACCGGATCGGATATCGGGCCGATACTGACTCAAATAGCTGCATCTGATACCGGTGACAATGGGGCCAATCTATTCAATTAAATTTTATGTTGATATACTATACACATTATATACTATATAATTTAAATTCCTGTTTTAATTTTTACCAATAATTGTTGCTGCATTTAAAAGGTTTACACACACATTTTGAAGATGTTTACCAAGTTGCTGGTGTACAATTTATTAATTTAATAATAAAGAACAATTAAATAAATACATTTATATCCATGTATTTATTTGTTACATTTTGTTTTACAAAGTTAGGAAAGTGATGTTTAAGTCAAGCATGATGTTGCCTTACACATAAAAGAATGATCCCAGTCACTTTAGTTGATCTCCTTGTTCCATATTCGACCAGTCGACCACTTCGATCCTCTAATCTCGGCCTTTTATCCATCCCCCGCTCCAACCGCATAACAAAAGGTGATCGGGCCTTTTCTGTTTTAGCCCCAACCCTCTGGAATCACCTCCCCCAATCTATTAGAGCTGCTGAATCTCTGGACTGCTTTAAGCAGCTTCTAAAAACCCATCTCTATAGGCAAGCCTTTCAATAGGCCTCATCCACATGCGTGTTTGTCTGTTTTTGTTTGATCTGTTTCTCATTGTTTCTGTGTGTCATATTGCATTTTGTCCTTGTTTCTTCATTGTCTGATGTTTCATTTTGTGTGTGAAGCACACAGGTGCTATATAAATAAAGGTTTACTTACTTACTTACTTACTTACGCACAGAGCCATACAGCTTATTAATTAAACACTGGTATCGGATCGGTACTCGGCATCGACCGATACCCAAAGCCCAGGTATCGCTATTGGCATTGCGACTGAAAAAGTCGGATCTCTGGCTGCATCCCTAATTAATACAAAGATAAATAAATAAAGAAGCAAATTAAAACAGAAATATCAATTTATATCACATTTTTATCAATTAATGAATGGCTATATTTGCAAGATTTCAAGATTTCAAGATGTTTATTGTCACGCCGGTTATACAGGTACAATCGTGTGAAATGCTTTTTGCTGGGAAGCTCCATTAAAATAATAAGTTATATTACAATTATAAAAGGAAATACTTTGTACACGGGCATATTAAGAACATATACATTTAGACATTTAGTGACATATTTATTTATTTATCCAGTTGTTTATTAATTTATTTTGGCAGGTTCCATCCTCCATACCAACAACACCAAACTAGTTTTAAAGCCAAAACAATATATGACCGAGGACCCTCCTGGTCGTGACGTCAGAACCTACAGCTGTAGTTGCTCTGCGCATGCGCTCTTGTTGCAGAGGCTGGACGCCGTCTGCTCTGCTTTGTCGGGACCATCGATGATATACGACTTTTCATCGAGTGACTTTAAAAATTGCAAGACATTAACGGCACTCATCACAGTGTTTTCTGCTTATTAAACACTGTTATTGTGTTTTAAATCACCAGCCAGCGCTTTGTGTCGTCGTGTGTCCTGCTTCAAGAGGACAGAAGTGAGGATCTCCTGGATATATAAACAAAACGCAGCGAGCTGCTGCTTCTTTTTAAGGTGGCACGACAGAGACAGCTGCAACAACAAGACTAACTTAGCTAACTCCGCGATGGAAACCACCGTGAAGCTTTGTTAGAGGAGTTAAAACTCCCAAAACGTACATGCGAACATGAGAGAAGAGGACAGCTTGTTGTCAGGAAGGCAGCTCATGGCCAGTGGAAGAGAGGCTGAACATCTCTGCTGCTGCTGCTGCTGCCTCGACTCCACAGAGGAGAAGGGTGTCCTGAGGCCTCCTGCTCATTTGTAGTATATAAAACCACATTTTTGGCACAACATGGAGACGGTGGGGAAATTTGAGTTCAGTCGGAAGGACCTGATAGGACATGGCGCATTTGCTGTCGTCTTCAAAGGCAGACACAGAGAGGTGAGTGTTTTATTTGGCCCATCTGGTGTCTTGTTTTCATTGTACGGCCTTAAGAGGCCTGGCAGTACAAACAGGATGTGCCTTAAAATAACTGCCAGTTAAAGGATAACATGCTACAATATTTGTTTTAAATGCATGCAACAGCTTTTCTTAATGTATGGATAGTCACTTTGTGAGGGTCTTTATTGTTCGGCTGGTTTGCACGTCCACAATAATGGGCACATTTTAATGTAGAGCATTTAGATATGTAGTGTTTGCATTACAAAGCTCCATACTGAGACCATTAATGAACATGTTGAAACATGTACCTGCACCTGGAATGAAAGGGTATCAATTATAATGGCTTTTGCAGTAATTTGATATAATGCATCACATCTGCTGGGTACATTTAGGCCTGTAACATCTTTTGTTGCTTCATTAGTAAATTGGCATACATATCATTTCATCCATAATGCATATAATAACACATATTGCAATGCATACATAATACAATACATTCAGATATGCTGTAAGGTCAGAAAATAAAATAGACAAAGACCTCAGTAACCAGACCTTCTGGCTGATAGTCTCAGCAGGTGATAAGTAATCAGTACCAAATACCATTAGGAAACCCCTCAAAGAAACAGCATGAAGGAGGGAAGCATCATATAGACCATCAGTTATTGTAGTGTGGCAATAATATAATAATATACAAGTATTATAAATGTGATAGAATCTGTCATTTTGTCAAATAGATTGTGCAGACATGTCAAAAATGCAACCAATTTGCTGTATGTACTACTAAAATTTGCATGCAATGTTTTCTTTCTAGAAACATGACTGGGAGGTGGCAGTGAAATGTATCAACAAGAAGAACTTGGCCAAATCCCAGACACTGTTGGGGAAAGAGATCAAAATACTCAAAGTAAGTCAGAAGAAACAGTACACTATGTATTTAAAACATTATTACAAGGAACACACACGTATGAATAAACAAACATGCAGTGGTTAATCCTGGAGGTGTTCCGATACCGATTTTTGTGGTCGAATAATAACAATAATAACTATATATATTTTTATCACGCTGGTATCGGATCGATACTCGGTATCGGCCAATACTGCAAGTTCAGGTATTGGAATCGGTATCGGAAAGGAAAAAATGGTATCGGAGCATCTGTAGTAAATCCCTATCAAATGTGTCACCTGGATATTAATACATTTTTATAACGTGTTTATTAGATCATTTAGCTAGTGGTGTGGTAATACAACATTTTGCTGTAGTGAACATTTCAGTATCTAGAGCTGGAAATGTGTCATGTTGGGCATCTATTTACGTAGATAAATAAGCATATACCATCAAATGATTGACTTTTCTCTGTCATTTCTGCAGGAGCTGAAACATGAGAACATCGTTGCATTACTGGACTTTCAGGTATGTGATACTACACTCACGAATGGTATCTAGATCATGTCAGGAACAGGTTAAGGCCTCTGTTTACATACATAATTATCACGCCTCTTATCGTCCCAGTTTCCTCATCAGTCTACGCTCACGAAGTAGAGCAGATGGGTTGTTGGATGTGTCTGTTCCGCATGACCCACTTCTGTCTAATGCAGCTTGAACAGTTTTTTTTCCCCCGACTTGCTAAATGAGGCTTTACATTTGTTTGTTCTATTTCTCATGTTGTTCAGGCATGTTTTCCTCTGCTCTTCCATGTACAGCAAACACTTGTAAAGGTTCAGTAAATACTTCATGCCTTTGCGTTCCGTTGAGCTCAGTCATCTCGCGTGTTTACATTCTGTCTACAGTCACGTGTGCAGATATAAATACCGATATTAACCTCATAGCTCACTGCCACGCTAGACAGCTGTTGCATTGTTAAGATGATGAATAAGAATCCACAGTCACAGCCCAGTAGCTCAGTCTGAAAGTCACCGTGACAACACCTGCCAGATAATTTAGACAGCATGACCTCCTGCCCCCAAACAAATACACATCTTAACTCACCAGGTGTTTCTTTTGTCTTCTCGGTCCATGGATAACACACCGCCATCTGGTTAAAACCACCTTATGTGGAGATTATTTTTATTGTAACATCTGACAAGACTGCAGTATTGTACAAGGACGTGTTTTGCAGAAATGTTGACTTACAGCACATCTGGTTGCATTTATTGTGTCGCATTGCTGAGGTATTTCGCTTTTTTTTTTAAATCACATATGAAATCTCATATTTGCTTATTAATTCTGGATGAGACCATATAGTGTAGGCTTCCTCACCTGACCCGGAGATTTGTTTTTATTGATTTAAGTTGACCTTTCATCCAGATGCCTTAGTCATCATGCAAAAAAGGTTACAAAAAAAGTCATGACCAACGATGCATGCATTCATATGCTGAGCACTGCTAGCTGCTCTAACAACCCAGCACAGTCGCTTTGTTGTATTGATGGCGCATAGGGATTGAAATGCTTTGCACAAGAGCTCTTCATCAGTAGTAGTCAGTGTATTACCTACAGTAGATGACGATGATGATGATGTCAGCACGCCCCCAGTTAGGAGTAGCAGACATGAGTTAACACACAGAACCAAAGCAATGTACTGCTGTGGACGGCAGGCAGCAAAACGTATTTTAACAACCTAAAGGAAAGACCCATCTTAAAAAAACAGTTTAAGTATATGCTATATTTAGAATATTTTCACCACTTAACCTTGCCATCAGACAGCCCTTTTTCCGAACGGGAACTGAAGCCGTTGTATCCATCTATGCTCTCGCCAAAATCACCAGAATCCATTAAAAAAAAAAAACTGTATTTTTTTTTTCAACACGAGGATTGCTGGTGTACCGCTGCCTTGATCTGTTAGTGTGCTATTACAGTATGTCTATGTCTACTCTAGACTTTGGGGAATCCGAACAAACCACAGTGACACAATAACACAAACAAACTAACCGATCGAGGCAGCGGTAGACCAGCGACACCCGTGTTCTGCGAGGTAAAATGACAGTGGAGTCCGGTGGCTTTGGCGAGAGCATAGATTTCAGAGCATAGATAACGACTTCAGTTCCCTGTCGGAAACAAGGACTGTATAGCTGTCTCACGGCAAGGTAAAGTGGTGAAAATATTCTAAATGCAGTGTACACTTAAACTGATATTGACTTTTTTTGGGGGCATGGCGACTGTCATACTTCTTAACACCCAAACTATCCCTTAAAGTAAAGTATTTGCAACCGGTTATAATGCCCGTGCAGA
>CAKALG010034643.1:0-13045 GCA_916700815.1 Helicolenus hilgendorfi | reverse complement strand
TCTGCTGCACCGCCCCGGTGGGCTGCGTTCAGTCATACTGACGTGCACGGTGAAGGAGAAGGGTGTCCGCAAGTCAGTCTACATTTAAAGGCTGGAATTACTGTTCTGCTCACATTTCCCAATTAAGTGTGAATCATTTACCTTTTTTGTTATTGAGAGCTGAAGAGAAACCTGAACTTCAGAGCACTGTTGCTGGAGTAACAATGACTCATTCATAAATCATACTGACGTTGGGCATTCTACTGGCCTAAGGGTTAACAGTTAATACCTCTAAAAACACCTCTAAAGACATGCTGACATTTAACACAAAAATTTAAACGCAAAAATTGAACACAAAAATACAGCCCTGGAACATTACTTCAATAAAACAACAATATGTCGGGAGGGTCACTACATTTGTGGAGACAATGACTGTTAGCGATGCAATATCATTATATAATATTTGTGTTGTTAACGGCCTTGAATTAACAAACCAACGACCGTCGCTTGTCAACAGCATGGAGGACTGAGACTAGCGAAGTGGCAAACTATAGGAATGAAGTGGGAGAGATTAACAGTACAGTAGGGCTGTCATTAAAAAAATAAAACATGGCTCGCTCACCATTTTCCATCGACAAAGAATTAGGGATGTCACGAGAACTGATAGTTCTGTAACTTCGGAAAATGTGGAAGTACTAGTTTTCCTACAGCACCACAGGTACCGTAGATAGATTAACAAATACTGCGCCACCTTTGATTAGAAAAATGCAGCAGGATACATTGCGATTTCGCTAAAATTTTGATTCATATCTAGAAGGCCCTACTAGAAAGCAATAATGCTCATCTCCCGATCGCATATTTTTACTCAATATCTGCCAATAACGATCAGCGGCCAATCAATCGGGGCATCCCTAGTTTTTTGTTTGAAAAATTGTGGACCAAATGCTAAAAGCAAGTACCGTAGTAGATACTAATTTATCTTTGAATATGTAACATGTTTCCCTTTAAAAAACGTGACAAATAAAACCTTATGAGATATTACTGCTCTCTATTGGACAGTATTTTTAAACATAATCTTGTTTGTCTTAGACTTTTACTGACTTGCGGACACCCTGAAGACACTAAAACACACAGCACTCGTGCAGAAAAAAGTGGCAAACATGTGAAAATTGAAGAGAATAGATTATAAATCATTGCAGCTCTGTAATCCTTCAGAGCAGGAGAGGCTATCATCTCCTCTCACTACCAAACATTAAACAAGGCTGGACTTTGTAACGTGAGGAGGTTAGTGAGGGATGTCAGGGGGGTGAGACAGGAGAGAGGTGTGAAAACGCCAAAGACAGACAGGAGGAATGACTTACAAAATACACTTCTATAATGGAAGAGTGAAGGAAGAGGGCTGTCCTTAAGAATCTACAGAAGAATGAGGGAGAGATGAGAAGTTAGAGCAGTGAGTGAGTACTGAGGGAGAAACCACTGAGATATGAGGGGAAAGGTTAGAGAAAAAGATGCTTTTAGATGGTGTCAGCACTTAGAGACGAGTATCTCAGAAGCTGCAATCAAAGACGATCACAGGCGATTTGAAGAAAACAAATCAGCTTTAAAAATACAAGAAAACATCTGTCAAAAAGCCAGTAATGATGGTGATAGTAGGGACCCACTCATCAGTCAGTATCGCCACAGAGATAATACTAGTAGATGCTGTTTATTCAAGGTCTCGCTCACCATCTCCCTGCACGTCTGAGGTCCATAGTGTCAAGTTGTCACGTAGCAACTGCATGATAAGTGTTGAGTCCTTATAGCTGTCCTCGCTCAGCGTATCCAGTTCTGCAATGGCATTGTCAAACGCGTCCTTCGCCAACCTGTCAGCAGAGAGGACGCAAAACAACAGTTAAACATGGATGGAAACTGGGACTGGTTTCAAAGTATCTGGAATCCGGATTTTTTTTTTTTTTAAATGCCGTGATATTTATATAACGATCACAGTTAAACAGACAACATAAAAAGATCACACTTACTTGCAAGCGCGATCTGGCGAGTTGAGGATTTCATAATAGAAAACTGAAAAGTTAAGGGCCAATCCCAGACGAATGGGGTGCGTTGGAGGGAGTTCGATCATGGCGATGTCGCTAGCAGCTTTGTAGGCGACCAAACTGTTCTCTGCCGCCTCCTTCCTGTCGTTGCCTGTGGCGAACTCTGCCAGGTACCTGTGGTAATCTCCCTTCCTGAGCAGAGGGAACAACACAAATAAACACATGCATTAACAAACCGGCAGCGCTGAATTAAATGTCCGGTACACGTATATCAACCTGTGGCACCCCTACAATAAAACACATCTGAGATGCTGAACAAGCCTTTTTAATATTTACATGCTATTTATATTTATAATTCTTGTTTGGCAACTTTCACAAATATTCAAATGAAACACAAATATGTTCTTCTGACATCATCTTGTCACAGCGTATTTCATTAAATTATTATATTATATATATGGTCTTATTATTATTATTGTCTCTCATGCTGGTGTTTTAACTTTAAGAACTGTGGGAAAAAACTGACATTTTTAAGGAAGCTGTATAATACAACTTGGATAGATCCTTACGAAGCAAGTCTTTTTCAACCGTAGCAGTACTGTATATATATCAAGCTAACAACTTAATGAGACACATCACCTCAGTATCCACAGCCCAGCTCGTACCGAGCCAAGTGAATAAAGAACCCTACTGTGGTTACTTAGTAGACGTACAGTCAAAAGACTACTGCAGCCTTAAAGTCCACATCTACTGAAACATACATTTTCCCAATTTTAATAATGTGTCCAGGGAATGAAATTAGAACCTGCCACATACAGGGTAAAAATTTCAGGTCACCTGACGATAGGTTTTCCTTATGCTAAGAAATATTATTTTTTAAAAGGAATTCCTAAATTAAAAATAGTCTGGGATTAAGGTTACATGATCCATATTTCTACTGTCTGTTACCACTGACTCGGTGTTAACTGAGGGTGGAAGAAAATATCAAAATATACTGCAGTACATTGCAAATCGATTCTCAAAAACCTTTTATTGACTTCTAATTAATAGTTTATATACAAAGATTAACTCAGTCAATACTTTAGTTTATTTGCAAAGATATGCGCCCTCTGTGATAAATGCAGATCCTGCTGTTTTGATTGCATAAAAAAAGTAATGTTATGAAGATACATACATTTTGTAGTAGAAAACCTTAGACTCTCCCGTGGTTGCAGCTAAGATGAGGTGTTTGTCCAGTACATCCAGAATGTCGTTGCAGATTGATTTCAGCTCGTTCTCAACCTGCAGACAAAAACACACACAAAAACACTGCCGTCAACGGTCTGTGTGGTCAAACAACACATTACAGTGTGCCGGATCAAAGTTTCCTTTCAATATTCAGTTGCGATTCAAAGCTGATTTGGTACGACTGAGATTCAATGTCAAATAAACTGTAAATTAATTAATGTTTATGAGTTGTGACTGGCAGTAACTCTTTAAAAAATACCATTATTTCCCTCCAAAATGTACCACACCAACAGTTAAAAGTGTGCAGGAGACACACAGGGCAGCTTTGTGGAAGCATTTGTCACAGAAAAGCCAACAGTGTGACTCAGTTCCAGGGTCAATGTCAGACATCTAAATATGACATGTTTAACTATAAGGCAGCACGTCTTTATAAATAAAACAGCTTTTTTCTTTGGATATAGTTTTGGACGTAGTAACTCCAGCTTGTGTCACCTTTGTTTTTACTTCAGGCACATACATACAGTACATGCAAGCACTGTTAGTTTTAACAGCTTTTGACCTATTAAATCGGAAAATGTCATTACATGTCCTTAAATACAGACCACTTCCTGAGCAGATTTCACAATCAGCAGATGGATTTATTAGTAGTTCATCTTTTGAAATCGAGCTAAAATCACCTATCTGCCATCATAAAATCCTGCGGTTGGTTCGTTTGCTTTCACACCTCAAACAAACTGCACCAGAGTCCGCTTGACAACAGACCAACACCACCTTTTCAGGCGGTCTCGGTTCGGTGGTTCGGTCCACACCACGGTTCGATTGACAGCTTTCAGACCAGCCCAAACTAACCGCACTAACCTGGCAAACGGACCGGAGTTCATTTTAACCGAACCAAATGCGTTCGGTGTGAAAGCAACGTAATGCTCAAAGTCTCTTATCAGACAAAACTTGAAAAAATAACCTACCAGAACGTATTCAGATTCTCAGCTATAATGCCAATGTTTGGTGTAAGTAAAGTGACAAAAACACCACCTTCACACATTGGGAGTGTGGGTGAAATTCATTATCCTACATAAAGTCATGTACATCCTACACCTTTTCCACGGTAAAATTCAAGCACTCAAGCATTTTCAAGGTGCATTTTCAAGCTTTCCCAGCATCTTACAGATGTGGTAAATTACATATTTATATACAGTACAAACTGTTTATACAGTATACTGATTATTTCATTTCTTCATCACATTAAATCAGATGTTATGGTGCTACAAATGACCAAAAACTGTGCTATGTTTCGTGACAGTGGAAGATATTTTCCAAAGTAAAAGTCCACAGAAGTGTATGATTGAACTTTTACCCATGGTCTTGTGTTAAAAAAGGTGAAAAAAAAAACACAATAAATCATAACATTGAATTGCAATGCTTAAAAATCGCAATACATATTGAATCGGCCCCCAAGTATCGTGATAATATTGAATCAGGAGATAGGTGGATCGTCCCAGCCCTAGCGGAGTCGTCTTTATTTTGTGTGAAAGGCAAAAGCAATATTTTATTTCTTTATCTAAAAAGCAACCTATTCAGTCAGATGGTGATTATAACACTGTGGTGTTTTCAAGGATTTCCAGCATCCATAGGAACCCTGCATATAAAATATCCCCACCTCCCTTCACTAAATGATGCACTACACTCAGTGGTGCCGCCGGTGACTGGGAGTTGCTCTGCAGCAGAAATGTAGAAAAAGAGATTTACAGCTGATTCATGGTTGCTGCTGCCTCATTAGTTCACTCAGACAAGTGTTGGGCTGTGAAACCTCAACGTTTCCTCTCGTGGTGGAGAGGTCAGTGGAGGAGAGCTTTAAGAGTCCTGCAAAAAAGGGTAGAGCATCTCTGGCGAGCTGCCGGCTAGATATGGAAATTAGATTATCTGAGAGGGCATCAACTACACTTATCTCCATGAAACAACACAGTAAGTAGCAACCTAAAGTTCTACTTAGAGTGGCGATATTGCTTTAACTTATCATTATGAAGTAAATGTTGATTGCACGATGTAATGGCTGTAGAATAATGACACCATCTGCTTTTAGATTGGCGCCCTATAAGCCTCGCTTTCTCTAGTTGTGCCTATACTAATGAATGTAATCATAAGTACAGGCACAATAAATCATAGTAAAAGCCCTACACACTGCATCACTGCTTACCAGAGTCCAATTCAGGACTTTGAGAACATTACAAGCCAGAGATATTTGCTCTGTGAACTAGTGGAAGAGAATCTGTGACGGCCACGGGGTTAACAGTGACTACTTTTGCTCCAGTTTCTCATCTAACTGAAACCAAGTCGATGTGTTGCAGTACAATTCACAGAAGATGTAATTAGGGCTGGGATGATCCACCTATCGCCCGATACTTGGGTGCCAACTCGATATCTATTTTGATTTTTAAGTATTGTGATTATGATTTATTGTTAACTTTTTTAACACTAGACCATGGGAAAAAGTTGAATCATACACTTTTAGGGACTTTTACTTTGGAAAATATCTAAATTAATACGGTAAAAATGTTTGATTTTCAGCATGTATGTAGTCGGAGATGTCCTGAAGTGAAACACATCAGTCATTGTTAGGAATTATGGAGCAATGTGTTTTTATAGCACCTAAAGCATTCAGATATGTAGCTATTTCAAGATAAAATGTGGGACTTTTATTTGGGAATATCTCTAAATTGACACGATAAAAATGTTTGATTTTCAGCATGTATGTAGTCGGAGATATCCTGAAGTCAAATATATCAGTTATTGTCAGGAATTATTTATTTCCAGCAACCCAAAAATCAAAGAATAAAAGACATTTAAGTAAGCATTTAAGCGTGAGTTTCTAACTGACCGTTTTCCTGTATTCCTTGATCATCTTTAGTTTGTCTTCTCCGCCTTTGTTTTCTTCTTTCTGTTCCAGGCTGCTGATTATCCTCCAGGAAGCTCTTCTGGCTCCGATCACGTTCTTATATGCTACCGACAGCAGGTTCCTCTCCTCCACCGTCAGCTCCACGTCCATACTGGCCACGGTCTTCATCGACTCCACCATTTCTGAAACACACAAGAAAACAAAATGGCATCAGGCTTCTCAGGTCTCCCAGCACAAAAAGTATCAACAACCTGAACACTGTGTGAAAACAGATGTTGGTGATGTTGCAAAGCACCAGAGTATGGAGGCAAATGTTTCTCAGAACAGTCATTCTGAAAGTTGAACTCACATTGAACTCTCAAATTCAGTCAGAGAAAAACACAAGACTGAGAATTGTCTTCTTCTAGTCTTCTTCTACATTTTGTTTGGTTTTTGACAGTTAAGAGGTTTTCTCTGGTCTGGACTGTTTAATAGTCAGCTATCAATTATTTTAGTAATCGAGTATTCTACCGATTATTCCATTGATTTATCGGATGAGAAACACTTTTGCTTTATTAAAGAGTAGGAATGCACCGATACAGACATCGATATCGGGCCGTTACCGACTCAAACTGTTGGATCGGGTATCGTTGACAATGGGGCCTATCTATAAAATCTAATTCTATGTTTATATACTATACACATTATATACTGTAATTTTAATTTCTGTTTAAATTTTGACCAATTTGATGCTGCATTAAAACAGGTTGTTAATTTTAAAGATTTTTTACCAAATTGCTGGTGTATGTACTTACTTATTATATATATATATATCATATTACATTATCTACTTTCATGTTGGGCTTTGGGAAAAACGATCGACATTTTTCACCATTTTCTGACATTTCATAGACCAAACAACTAATCGATTAATCGAGAAAATACTCGACAATGAAACTAACCGTTAGTTGCAGCCCTACATCACAGCTATTTTGTATTGTGGTACACTTTTCAACACTCATGGTGAGAAGTTGACTGAGCATTCCTATGGCAGCCTAGCGCTAGTGTTAAACGCTGTTGTGACCTATCATTGAAGCCCTGCAAAGGGTATCAGGCTGTGCCGTTATAAATCTACTAAGCCCTCTGACAGGTGACACCATTCTCTACCTCTGACCTAATGTACCTTAAACTACCTTTAAGTCCTACCCTCGCCCACGCAAAGAGCACATACTCGACGGCTTCACGTGGCTTTACATCAAAACTCTATCTGTTTAGGTTGAAATATATTGGTTGGTTCTATTTCAAGTGTTGGTTATAATTTAATAATATTAATTTAATTTGTTTTGATCTTTAGTAGGGCTTTAGAGCAGTTTATTATGAGCGGCTCTCTGTTTATTTCTTGAACACTATTTCTAGAGATGTTCCAATACCATTTTTTCCTTCCCGATACCAAGTACTGAATTGTTAGACTTCAAGATACACCCAATGTTTTTGATGAGTAATACTGAATGTAAACCACATGTTGGATTAAAAAAAAACTCCACAGGGCACCTTTAAGGAATACTTATTAAAAATGTTTCTTTAAGCTATGTATTTAGGAATATTGGCTGACATATTTATATTGGACACATTTTCTATTGTTTTGGTTTTACTGCAGCTTATTAGATTGGATAGAATAGGCCGGTGAATCGATTAATATCTTTAATCGCAATTTATCGCATGATTGGCCATAATCAATCACATTTTTTATCTGTTCAAAATGTACCTTAAAAGGGAGATTTGTCAAGTATTTAATACTCTTATCAACATGGGAGTGGGTAAATATGCTGCTTTATGTACATGTATGTATATATTTATTATTGGAAATCAATTAACAAAACAATGACAAATATTGTCCAGAAACCCTCACAGGTACTGCATTTAACATAAAAAAAATATGCTCAAATCATAACATGTCAAACTGCAGCCCAACAGGCAACAACAGCTGTCAGTGTGTCAGTGTGCTGACTTGACTATGAGTTTCCCAAAACTGCATGTGATTATCATAAAGTGGGCATGTCTGTAAAGGGGAGACTCGTGGGTACCCATAGAACCCATTTTCAGTCACATATCTGGAAGTCAGAGGTCAAGAGACCCATTTGGAAATGGACATGATTTTCTTAGCATTATTAAGCGTCCTTCGCAAAAGGCTAGTATGACATGGTGGACATCAATGGATTTCTTAGGTGTTTCTAATTTCATACGATACCAGTATCTTCACTTTAGCTTTAAAACTGACAACACAGCATGATAACCTTAGAATTTACTTTCGCCCAATACTCATTTACTGAATAAGGCCTGAACGCATCATAATGTAATGGTACCTCCTGTGTTGAAATCATCATGACAGCTAATGTTAACTATCTCTCGTCATGACGAGTTCAACACTGATGCATTAGTCTCCAGCCCTGACGATATCTACGGTACCTGTGATACCATAGAAAAACCAGTACCGTCACATTTTCAGAATTTTGGCATCAACTTGGTACCGAAGTATCTTTTCTCGTGACAACCCCAGTACATAAATCGATTTTCTTAATTGAAAATGAGCACATCCTCCTCCCATTAACCAAGAGTTTAAACCCCAGTGCAGAGCCTTGAAAGGTTTCTGTCATCCTCAGTATTTTATTAATGGAGTGCCTGGGACACTGCCCAGGTATAACCTCCTCTAATGCAGAAGATTCACCACCTATGATGGTAGACGGGGAACGGAGCCAGGACAATGAACCGGAGGGCTGAGAGCTGGATCAAATGGGATGTCTTTCTTTAACATCCTCAAGGTGATTCAGTAGGGTGTGGTGTGGAAAAATAAATGCAGAATACACAATGAAAACAATTTGACACTAGGCTCTGAAGGAGCTACTAATTAGTACAACAAGCCGTTTCCCTGGGGATCAACAAAAAACAGACAACATGGGGCCTCTTCAACTGAATAAAAAGCAGCTCAAGGACGTACAGAAGGAACATAAACATCTAAATAAATTAAATTAGTTCAGCAATTGTCGGTAACATATTCTATATCATTTCAGGATAAACCTGAGTATATAAAACAATATTAATATACATTATGTGAGGTGATATCTCATTTTCTAACACATAAGTAGCATCATGTGTCTAATGAAATTTTAAAAAATTAATTATTATCTTCAATTTTAAACAAATCTGTGTCTCAAGCTGCAGATGAGTCACACCTTCCCATGCTACCCTGGAGGTAAGAGAGTGGTGTGTGCCAATCATTTGGCTTTTAGCTTCCCAGACAGGGTGTTATCTGTTGAGGCCAATAGCAGGGCGCTACGCAGCGTGTTGGAGAAACCTGAGACACGATGGTTTCCAGCCAGGAGGAGCACCATGCTGCTCAAACACACTCAATGACCTCTCTGGGCTTCTTAAAAAGCATTTATCAGCATTACAAGCTCTACACAGATCTATTGAACTGATCACAGTCACTAGATGAAACAAACCGGGCTTCATTAATCCTCTTTCGACTCCAACTCTTAGGGATGAAACGAAAACATTGAAGAAGTCAACCTGCAAAACTGTACTTCGTGCAGTCTATCAAAAAAGCAGTCTTCTTACACATAATTATTTAATTGCTGCTAAGAGCTAAGATGGTATTTGCATTATTTTAAAGATTGCATTTGTCCTAGGGCTGCACGATTATGGCCAAAAGGATAATCACGCTTTTTTATCAATATTGAGATCCAGATTATTCATTGATTTTAGCGACATTTTTATTGCCCTTTTCACATTTAAATAATGCTGTGCTACGTTCCTTGCTGATGTACGATGTTGGAAAAAAATGACATTGCAATATTTTTTTCCCGCAATATGAAAAAAATACAGGAATATTCACACTACTCTTGTTAGCTACATTTTAAAGTTAAATGCTTCAATCTGGTGCACTTTAAGAGCAACATTAAGATCCAGATAAACAATTTTATGCTCTCAATTTAATCATAAACACATTGGTTGTATAGATAATATCTATATACCCAAAAGTGAAGCCAAAACATCTGGATCACTGGCTGGTGGCTCGGTGTTAGTTTAGGAGTTTTCTATAAGCAGACCGGACATTTTAAACGCGAATATCGCAGGCAATAATGTTCATTTAATTGTGGGAAGCTAAAATGGCGATTAATATTCGATTAATTGTGCAGCCCTAAAACAACTAATCGAGAAAATAATTGACAATGAAAATAATCGCTAGTTGCAGCCCTTGAAGCGAATACTGCAGTATCATTGCCAATTGGAAAAAACAGTATCCATTAGCCTTTATACCATTTGCCCTTTATCAATGAGACCTCATAAAAGCATCTCAGCTTGTCTGGATAGCTGGCATTTTCATTTTTTTGGTGCAAATTGAAAAATGCACATACACTCGTGGATGGCAATGTGCCTTTTGATAACCGAGTTACTCTCCAGCTGCATCACTGTCGTTCCAACAGTCAGTCTCTCTCTCGCTCTAAAAATAGCACTCAGTGGCTTGTTTTTATTTATACGGTCATTAACCCATAAAATGCATTCTAGTTTTTTTTGTTTCTCATTACAAACACATGGGTCTATAAAGACATTTAAAAATAGACCAGATGAAACCAGAGCAAAGAAAAGAGTCGTGCCTGACACATCTGGTGGAAACAGCAGCTGCAGCACAGCTAAGACACAATGCAGACACGTCCAGTGGACATCAGGCCATTCAATAACAATGACTTAACTAATAATTGGCCAGCTGGTTTAAAGAATTTTGAAAATGCAACTGCATCATTCTCTCTAATATTGCAATATCAGTCAAAAATAATCACAATTTGATTTTTTTGTTTTTCAAAATTGTGCAGCCCTAGTGAGAAGACTGAGATGGACAGGTTAACACACTGTTGACTATTCACACAAGAAATCTTTTCTATAAACTGCCAGTGTCGCTTTACATCAAAATGAATGGGGAGAGGCTGTAACACAAATAGAAAACAGTCACTGTGGATAAGACTCATATGTTGGACTGACTCTCCAGGCAGAGTAGAGCCCTCTCTAAAGCTGACAAGTGGTATGTTTTCAGATAATAAGGGCAGGCAGGCTACCTACCTACCTACCTACACTATCCAGGTAGTGTACCGACTGTCAGAGCTGAAATGATTAAACAATCAATAATTAGAGCTGTTCCGATACCCATACCAGTATCGGAAATACGTCCGATACTGCCCAAAATTCGGTATTGCGTATTGGCAAGATATTTCCCACTGCAACACAAATTCAGTTAAATGAGTCGTTGAAAAGTAACTTCACTCTTAAATTGGGCTTGCACCTCAACAAGATCTTAGTAAAGTTGTCAATCAGCTTTTAAATTAACTGATTTGTCAGGATGGAAGTTTCTTTTCTTATATTGTGTGGGCGGATTGTTTGCATTAACTGTGGTACAATTTTCTGATAACGTTTTTTTATTAAAGCTGCTGTTTATTTGACTAAAATCTGTTGTTTGGCCACCAATCACATAGTAACAATACTCTCTGCCCCGCCTACTCCTGTACACCATTGGTGCCACCCATCACCATCAATAAATTAACCCCACCGTGCAGTCGCACGATACTGGCCTCATTCAAAGGACAGTTAGCAACCAATTTAATAGTTTTTAAGCTTTATTAAGATATGCCGAATTTTTTCTGCTGCAGCACAAATTCAGTTAAACGAGTTGTTGAGAAGTAATGTCACTCTTAAATACGGCTTGCACCCAACAAGATCTTAATAAAGTTGTAGTTGTCCATCGGCTATAAATTATAGAAAAGAATTCAACCAACAAACTATGGAGCGAAAGACATGTGCACCAGACTTGTATTGACTGAACAGCTAAACCAACTACACTGTAAATTGACTAATCAAGCTCAATTAACGTTGTTTAAAAGTTGTCTCAAGGTGAATTTATGGCCAAAACTGTTGATCGGCCACCAATCACACAGTAACAATACTCTCTGCCACGCTTACTCCTGTACACCATTGGTGCCACCCATCAATCAATCAATTAACCCCACCATACAGCGGCATAATACTGGCCTCATTAAAAGTACAGTTAGCAACCAATTTAATAGTTTTCAAGCTTTATTAAAGTGTGCCGAATTGTTCCTGCTGCAACACAGATTCAGTTAAACCAGTTGTTGAACAGTAATGTCACTCTTGAATTCGGCAAGATCTTAATGAAGTTATGGTTGTCAATCAGCTATAAATTAACTGATTTGTAAGGCTGGAAGTGTATTTTCTTACACTTTGAGTATATTTTCTTATACTTTGAGTGGGCCGATTGTTAGCATTAACTGCAGTTAAATGTTCTTATATGTTTTTATATAAAAACGGTCTATGTTTAATGAGATGTGGCTGTTTTCCTTTAAATCTCTGTATTTCTGAATGGAGCCTGGTGTGACGCGTGTCGGGTGCTGCTGAAGAAAGGCTAGTTAGCAATGTAGCTTAATGTTAGCTTCACTTAGCTCACCAAGCTAATGCTAACCGTTTAAACCAGCAGGCCACGTGACACATACAAAAAAAATTCACCTAGCAACAGAATGCCCGTTGAACTGTTAACAGTTAATTTTTAAAACGTTTAAACTGATTAATTTTGGCTGTTGGGAGAAATCTCCGCCATTTTGTGTCTCACCCCCAACAAGATCCATGTGAAGCTGCTGTTACCTGCGTCTCCTCAGTCTCTCTCCTGCAGCAGGGAGGACTGGAGAGACGGTAATACTGCGGGTTGTCTTACCGTCGTATCTCTCCGCTTGTTCGGCGAGTTTCGCCTGGTAAACTAAGTTCTCTCTGTCCGCCATGGCGCTCCGGGTTTGCTCGTGTGGCGTCCCAGTGGAAAGGGGAAGAATTAACGGCTGGTTGTGGATCAGCAACAGCAAACCGTAGCTCCGCTGAA
>CAKALG010034642.1:0-15963 GCA_916700815.1 Helicolenus hilgendorfi | reverse complement strand
TGCCGTTGCCGTTTTCACCGTTAGCACCGTTCGCTACGAGCTGCCGTCTCAGCCGTCACCATGTTGAGAGCTGTGGAGAGGCAATAATGCTCCCAATCACACTTTTAACACCTTTAACTAATCAATATTAATACAATGTTTGGGTAGTTAAATCTATAACACTGTATCATATTTTATATTTAATCTTAATCATGTGTTTAAGATTGAAATCTGTCATGAGACAAATAACTATAGCCGTCAAATGTAATGGAGCAGAAAGTAATATTTCTCACTGAGATGTAGGGGAGTAGCAAAAAAGCATAAAATATCATCTTTATCCCTTTCTTTTTTTACTTATTTAGTACTTAGTTACTTTCCACCACTGGTAATTTCATCCACCTTAATTGTCTTCATTTAATAACAAATAATTCCAACAAATAACCAGTGTAATTTAAATACCCATGTGATACCTCTATTATAAAGATGCATTGCATATCAACCTTGCTCAAGGTGAACAGTTGTCACAGGTGATACTTGTCAAACACATGGCGCGTGTTGGCTGTCATTGCTGTTGTTGCGGTGTTGTGGATGTTGGCATTCATACAAGGACACCTAAATTACATGTTTTTGGTTACACCGGCTTTTCCTTGCTGTGTTAAAGGGCCATAGTGATGTATAGCAATTAAAATGTGTGACTGAAAGAAATGTATTTAATATTGAAATTAATGTAATGATGGATGGCTCTGCCTGTGCTTATAGAACTAGAGTTACAATTTAGTAACCTTCGTTATGCACATAGCGTGCCTATATGAACATTATGTGCCAACTCTGCACAGGAGGATGGAGATGCAGCCAGTGAGAAGATGTCTCTCTCACCATGGCAATAAGGCCCCAATAATTGCGGCCCCATGCCAAGCCAGGACAGATGGCTGTCTCCATGCCAACAAATAATGAAAATAAACCCTGTCAGATCAGATATTTGTCATTAGTACATAGGATTTAAGGATTTAAGGGTACCTTGTGCCTCGCTCGCAGCAAGTGCAAGTCCAGTAAAACAAACGATAAGCAAAAATATTCAAAAATAATCAGAATAGTTTAAAGGTAAAACATAGAAAAGAAACCTAAAACAGTAAAACAACGAGAAGCATGTAAAAATTACCACCAGAACAGGTTGAAAAACAGTCAAATTTGAGATCGCCAACATGATACCCTGAATAATTGGTTGTTAAACGTGAGGTTGGAGTCAACTACCCATGCTTTTATTACCTCTCGGTTAGTCATTCTTTGTACGTGGGTGTTGAACAGTCGTCTCTTCGCTATCTGCAGCTAGTACAAAATGCAGTTACTCAGATATTACCAGTTTTGGCGTGCCTCCACTGGCTTCCTCTCCGTTTCAGGTTGATTTTAAGATTTTATTGCTTGTTTTTAAGATTTGAAATGGACACGACTTTATCTAGCAGAACTATTACACCTTCATACTCCAGAGTTAGAGCACTGAGGTCGACCAATCAGATTCTCCTGAATGTCAACAGAACTAGACACAAAAACCCTGTGAGTAGACTCTATTGATAAAGATAGATTTTCAGGACTTGTTGAAAATAAAAGAGGACCTTAAATTGACCCTTGAGGGACGCCACACATGAGGGAGGCGGGTGTAGAAGAAGAGGTCTTCCCAAGTTCAACAGTGAAATTTCTAAGGACTTTTCTAAACTATCAATCAAAATTGCGTGGTCGACAGAATCAAAACTAACCAGAGTTGACAGAAAGCGGTCACTGTGGTCACTTTGATGAGTGGAAGGAACGAAAGCCACGCCGAGCAGTAGACAAAGGAAACGAAAGGACTAGCTCTGAAATAGTATCCACACTATATTTGTGTACTGTGCTAACACTGAAGTAACTCAATCAGGCTTAAAATAACAGCTATCAACGTGCGTCACATCAGGTTGAATTTGGCAGCTAAAAGAGGTGCGGCGAGCTGCACTTTGATATGTGAATTTTCAAAGCAACATGAGAGAACAAAGAGCGATCGGACAGAGCAGCTGTTCAAAAAAACTGCAAAATTATTTGATATGAAAAAGACAGACCAGTAACAGACACATAATCAACAATGTGAAAGACATATAAGTGTATAAGGGGTTGAAAATGATAAATGATAACCCACTTTGGTAAAAATCACTTTTCATTTATTAATTTTCTACTAACAAATACTGCTGTCTTTATGTGTATATTTACATTCTTCTCTATTCATTCTATCTTTTGTTTCTTTACTGAATAAATCTCTCTGGTTTCCAGACTCACCCGGTGCATTATACAGTATCTTTGTTGTTTACAAGTGACCTGAGGCATCACAGGATTTGATGTTTTGTAAGACCCACAAGGGTTTAAGGTTATTGAATTATTCAAATCCTTCCATTTTCATTTTTTTCGAACTGCCTGTCTGCACATGGACACAAACACAAATGCATGTGCACAAGCAAAATCCTATAGCGATCTGATCCATCAACCCTCCTCCTGAAAGCAACACACACGTTCATCCCATCCTTCCCTGTGTCTGGGAGACTTTTGATGGCAGCCTGTTGTATTTTTTATGCCTTCCTTCTTTCCCAGTTGTGTATGATGAATGTTTGATTGCCCCCCACCCCCTCCATGGCCTTAGGAGAATATGACCAAGCCCAGCTCACCAGGCCACAAAGGTCCTGAAATATTCACATCCATGAGCTGCTGAGTGGACTCCTGCTCCTGATAGCCTTGTTAGAGTCAATAACGCACCTGCAGTGACCCCATCCATGAGACCAAATCACATTAACGAGGTTAGCCGGGGGCCAAATCCAGCATGAAAGTCAGGCTTTGCATGCATGTGTGTGCGTGTGTGCATCCTTTTGTATCTATGCATCCCGTGTTGTCAAATTTGTGACCTTTATTTTTGCAACGGCAACAGTCGGCTTCGGTTCTGAAGTCTGCTTGCTTTCACAAATTTTAGCTGTTACTGCAGTTTATCCTCCTGGGAGGCATCTTTTATGTTTACATCATAGGATAAAATGGCTTTTATGATTCACATCTACACATACACACACACACACACATACACACTGTTTCCTTTCTGATAAAATATGACAGACTGTAATCGTCTGATCTCCGTTCTTCTTTTTCCGCTGCTGTTCATTTGTAGTCGCTCCTCTTTAACCCCCCTCTGATTTCACATTTCTTTCATACGAAAACTTGTTATTTGGTGAGATGGAAGCGTTCCACAATCAAAGAGTTGCTTTTTGTTTCAAGGGAATCTCTTGAAAGTCCCTGTTAGACTGTGAGGGGCCAACCTCAGATCAAATATGGATACTGTGATCAGACATCTGTGGCCATGCTCTTTACGTATGAAGGGTGCTGGTTGGGTTATAGGAGCCAAACACTTTATGCATATAGGGTTGAGGGAATAAAGACAGAAACAGCATGTTTGGACAAGGTCAATTTCTAATATTGTATTATAATTAATTTGCTGTGGTGATCCATCCATCCATTATCTGTAACCGCTTATCCTGTTCAGGGTCACGTGGGGGCTGGAGCCGATCCCAGCTGACATTGGGTGAAGGCAGGGTGAAGGCCAGACTATCACATGGCTGACACATAGAGACAGACAAGCATTCACGCTCACATTCACACCTACAGGACATTTAGAGTCAACAATGAATCTAACCTTGCAGCCCTGCTGTGGTGATGTTAGTCTGAATTACTCTTGAAATAAAATAAAATTAGATTAAATAAAGCTTTATTTAGGAGCTTAAAGGGTTGGCGCTGACCATTTCCTGTCATCTCTAGACTTATTACTCCACTGTGAACTATCTAAAGGCATTAAATGCCACCCAAAAACTACTCACACAGCTTCGAATGCAATAATTGCTTTGATTTAATTGCACAATGGCACTGTGGCATTAGAGTATCACCAGAATTAGACTATAATTATGAACATTTGTGTCCACCTTATTAAAACAAAGTACCACCTTATTATCACCACAGATAATAAACATCTGGGATCATATACAGGAGCATCACCTCTGCAAAATATGTCCACAGAAAACTGAGCTTCATTACCAAACAAACACCGATGATATAGACAAATAGAGCACTAAAGGGGGCTCTCCGGCAATTTAGAAGGCCCATTGCAGTGCCTTAGAATCAGGGGACTTGCAGAAGTTTTTATTTGAATGATATTTTGTTGTTGTTTTGTTTTTTTTTCTTCCTGTTTGTTTTTTTTGTTTTTTTTTCTATTTCTGTAGCTATACTTGCCAATTTTGTATTGATTAGTACATGAACATTTGTGATTATATTATTTTACTCTAATAGTGATCTATCAATTTGTAACCCCACCCTATATAATTATGCTTAAATACCAATAAGAAATTGATCACAAAAAAATGAACCTTTAAATCAAGTCTTCATACAGAGAGCTCTGGGTATAAAACTGCTTTTTGATTTATTTTGAATGGGCAGCAGTGGTTAAAAAGTACTCCACACCACAATAAAACGTGTATTTGTAACAAGTAGCTACTATAAGGAGTCCAGGACTGATGGATTTGTTAAATACAGAGCATCACATCTGATCTCAGTGACTTCCGGAAAACGTTTGATTCGTTGCGGATGACATCAGCTGTTGAGAGTGAGTGTGCGAAAAAAAAAACACCAGCGCCCTCTTCTTCTCTCCCCGGTTACCGAATATGACACAATGTCTGCTGGTATAAAAAGCTAGGGCCACTCCTATCAAGGCTCCACTTGTATGTCTGGAGACCACCGCAGCGAATAAAGAAGAGAGGAGGAGGCTGCTGCTGGAAGCATCCTGCACGCTTCTTCTGTTCGGGAGATAAAGAGAGACAGACAGAGAGAGGAGGAGGATGGCCACCCTGGTAGAATCCGCAGAAATGGAGACTTTAGGCGGCCAAAGCAAGACGAGCACGTCTCCGACATCCTCCACTCCATCGCAGCACTTCAATGACGGCAAATTCTACCTGCTGGTTGTGATCGGAGAGATCATAACCGAGGATCACCTGAAGTGTGCCATTGCGGACATAGAGAAAGGTAAAGATGGGAGCTTTGTGTGTGAGGAGGGTGGAGGAGAGCTGAACTCAAACATCTTCACAACAACTTGAACTAGATGTTTATAGCTTAGAAGTTTTATAGCTGTAAACGAAGTCATTGCAGGGTTGCTGATTTTACGCACGCCTGATGCCAATTACGCACAACAAATGGCTTATTAATAACCTTAGTTATTGGCTCATTTGAACTAGAGGTGATGTTGTTTATAATTGGGGATATTGAGCATTTGAACTAGAGGTGATGCTGTTTATTATAGGGAGATATTGAGCATTTGAACGAGAGGTGATGTTGTTTATTATAGGGGATATTGAGCATTTGAACTATAGAGGTGATGTTGTTTATTATAGGAGAAATTGAGTATTTGAACAAGAGGTGATGTTGTTTATAATAGGGAGATATTGAGCAGCCCCTCCCTGTAACATCACCATAAACTGAAGTCACATCTGGTAACCCCACAGGTATACCTTTCTTGCCACTTACGGAGCACTTTAGTCTGATTATCATATTAACATCAGTAGGCCCAATTGTTGTCATCCACACACACGTGGGCCAGCTCCTCTAATAAAGCTGCCAGCAGTGATTCAGCATTAAAAATCTGGACTATGCGTCAGTAATGCAGCGGATCGCATTTCTTTGGCTCCAGTGCAGCTGCGTGTTTTTTCTCTCTCTCCCTGCAGCACCTTGGCACAAAACAGGGCTTTTATTCAAGGTGCGTCAGGCTTTTGTTCCAGGAGAGTCCCACGCATCAGTTTCACAGTCGGGAAGAGACTATACAGCAGCTTTCTTGTCTCTTTGTGGAAGAAAAGCTGAATAAATGCGCTTTTAAATCAGTTTTGGCTATAACAACGGAACAGTAATAGATTAATAACCCCCCCTGTCATCCCGTGGGAACATCTCTCCATCATCAGCATCATCAGCATCATCCTGCATCCAGCTCTCTCATCCTTCACCGGCTGGTGGGCGTGGCTCGGTCCGCACTGCGGTCCCTACGGAAAGCCACAAGGAACGCTTTTCAAAGCGAGCATAGGGCGTTTTAGAAATGCCACAGCTGCTGCTGTATACAGTGGTCTGTCTGCCTCTCTCTAGGCCTAAATGCAATGCACCGTGTTATAGTGAGAGAGGAGAAGGAAGAGGAGAATATGGCGCAGTTACTGTGTGGGTGTGAAACCAAGTGAGGCAGGAGGAAAGAAGATGAAGAGGAAGATGATGTTTACTTTTGGGTATCACCTGATTTTAGTTTAACCTGTCGGAGTCACAGTTTATTTTTTATTATTATGTTAATTCAATAGATTATTATGTCAGATATTGAGACCAAAAGTTTACTAGTGACCTTGGCAAAAATCTAAACACAAGGTCTTTTAGTAGTTGTTATGGAGCTTTTGGTTTTATAATACTATCGTCCTCAGCAGATGGAGTTTGCCCCATTTTTGTTTTTTATTTTATTTTAATTTATTTTATTTATTTTCAATTGTCATTCGTCAAATCTATTTTGTATTAACAGGCGACATTATTCTGGAAAAACTACATTTTTATCATCTTCATCACTGTTGCTCATATTAATCGATTAATGTTCTCATATCATTACCACACCCTTCATTTTTGGTTTAGGCCTACTGTTGTAAAAACCCTTTCAACAGATAATATTATGGTGAAATACACTTTGATGTCTTTTTACCCTCACAGATAAACACTTTAAAGTCATGTCATCACATAACTTCACAGCAACTAATGAGTATTTTCATTGTTGATTAATCTGTCAATTGTTTTCTCGATTAATCGATTAGTTGTTTGGTCTATAAAATGGTGAAAAATGTTGATCAGTGTTTCCATAAGCTCAAGATGACGTCCTCAAATGTTTTGTTTTGTTTTTATATTCAGTTTAAGGTCAAAGAGGAGTAAAGAAACCAGAAAATATTCACATTTAAGACGCTGGAATCAGAGAATATTTCCTTTTTTTCCCCTTAATAAATGACTCAAACCAATTAATCGATTATCAAAATAGTTGGTGATGAATTTGATAGCTGACAACTAATCAATTAATTGTTGCAGCTCTACTTCACAGAGGCCTTCATTGGGCCTTTACTCAGCATGATTATGAGAAGAAGATGATACCATCATGACTCAGCTCGTGGAGGCATACCAGCTCATCTGGCCCATGGCAAAAACAGAAACAGGACTATAGATATTTCCTATTATAGATCTCTTTTCTCATGCCAAACCAGTAACAAGTCCATACATGTTCACTCTAAGATTTTCCGATGAACAGGACGCAAAGATCAGTAGAGTAGATGTGTGGGTGAGACTTTGCACATTTTGTTAGACCTGTTGCCAAGTTCTCCCTGTGTCGTCTGCTCTGTGCATTGATTCATTTTCAGACAGAGGAGCTAACATGTGTTTTTCTTCGCTGGTGTCTTTTCTTCTCCTTGGTCTTGATTTCTTTGTTTGTGTTTCTTTATCTTGCAGGGATCCGCTCATGGGACACCAACCTCATCGACTGCAACCTGGACCAGGAACTCAAGCTGTTTGTCTCCAGACACTCAGCTCGTTTCTCTGCAGACGTCAGAGGTAAACTGGAAATTAAAGATATTTTCAATGATAATTTCACACTAGAAGTCTGATTATGCTATAAAGCTAGGGTTGGTAATCTTCTTCCAAAACATTGTTTTGGTTATAGTTGTTGAAATTCTCATTACATCTCGACAGCAGACGATAAATCAAATGCTCTAATAAATGGTCTGGCTATCGCAGGACTGTAATAAACCCAACTTTTGGAGCAAGTGCTGCTGCTACTTTCTTTGGAAAAGAGTTGGTAACACTGGGCTGGGTTTTTTGATTGCTTCATTTTAAAAATCTAGCGTACTCTTGCTAGTTTCTCAACATTACCGACCCTAGCTTTAACATGTTTCTAACAGCTTCTCTTGCATAAGCAAAACATAATACACACTTTTCCAGTATTTTTACTGTTTTTAATCTAAATGTTTAAAAAATGTTTTAGAAATGAGTTATTGTATCTTGAAACAACAAAATACAGCAGGTTGTTGCACTATGATTAGGACAAATTTGATATTAGAAAATGTCGTAATTAGTCGATAGATCTTTTTCACTTCTGATGAGAAAATTCAACTTAAATTCCAGATTAAAATGACTGAATACTGAACAATAAGATCGTTTTAAAAGCTGCATTTGTTCTGTATGAAAAATAATCTGCAAAATATGCAAAGTAATGAGTATTACAGCTGTCAGAAAAAGGTAGTGGAGTAAAAAAGTACAATGTTAAACAGATGCAGAAGTACAATTACCTCAAAACTTAAGTACAGTACTTACGCTGCACTATTGAGCAGTGTAACACTGCAGCTATAACATCCTTGCAGTACACTAAGCAGAGAGGTTTTATTACCTGTCCCTGCAGGGATACGCCCTCTCAGCATTTTGTTGTACAGTATGATGCTGATATTATGTGCAAGGTGAGGGAGGGGCTCTAAAAGATGGAAGAGATCCAGTGTGGACGGACATGTGGTCTGTCAGTGGGCAGTATGGCCTTGATGCTCAGCAGCAGTTAAAGCCTCTGCTTGGCACCGCTCCATATTGGATCTAACCAGCAGGGCTTCGTACTTCACCACAGATTGATCCGGCTGCTGCAGACTAAATCAGACTGATTTATTTTAATGCGGTTATATCAAATCTCAGAATTGGGCTTACAGGGGTGAAATACAATGAGGGAGGTGAAACATGAAGATTTATATATAGAATTTAAAGAGACTCAAAACCCCCACTCCCCTTTCATCCAACCTTGTTTTTACCATTTTCCCCATCCTCCATTCTTCTCTCCTCCTTCCTCCATGTGTGCTGTTGCCTTGCAACCCAGTATTAGATGTGCAGTTGATTCGGGAGTAATTAGCACTGTCGAATCCCCGGTGGCGTGTGTCTGTCCGTGAAAATATATAGAAGGGAGGGGAACAGAGAGGGTAAGGGGAATGGTTGTGAAGCGAGAGAGGATGAGAGAAAAGCAAACAAGGGAGTAAAGGAGGGAGGGGAAAAGACGGAAGACAGAGAGTAGGTTAGGAGGAAAGGATGAGATAGAAGCAACAGAAAGAAATTCAGTTCTGATTAATGCATTAATGAAGCCAAGAGGTTTGTTGCTGCACGCAGCAGAACTGGATTGTTCTCGTATATTCTACGCCTCAGGCTTTTTGCCAAGTCTATTTCTCAAGGGGAGGATTTTCATTGTCTTTTGAACTTTTACTACATGAACCGCTTTATGAAGGGCTTCCTAGAAACATTTCCAGGGCTTTTATGCTTATTAAGAACAGTTCCCCTGAATAAAGTTAACATTTTTTTCATTCATGGAAGTGTACTTTGAATTGAATCTTGTACATTACCCATGTATCACTGTTTGAAACATAAAATAAGTAAAGGGATAATGTGCAGCAAACAGGTTATTGTTGTGAGATAAACCTCTTCAGGGCGATATGGCACTCTGACCCAAAGGGGTTTATTTCACAACAATGACCCACTAGCTGTACATTATCCCGCTTATTACACGGCTACTTACTTAAGAAATCAATAATTTGACACAAAAAGAGTCCGCCAGAGTCCGACATCAGAACCGCGCCCATAGCAACGGTCTGTTATACATAGCAACGGTCTGCTATAAAGAAATAACAGACCGTAGAACGCCGTGATTGACCAATCAGAATCGAGTATTCAACTATGCCATGTAATAAACAGCTTTAGAGCAATACTTTTGTTATGCGTTTATCCACTTTCTTCTCGGAGAGTTAGATGAGAAACTCAATGTACCACTCTCATGTACGTTTGGAGTAGGGTATCAATCTTCTCATCTAACTCTCGCCAAGAAAGCGAACTAGCGTGTTTCTCAAAATGTCAAGCTCAACCGAACAATAAGTGCATTTTTATGCCTCCACGCCGGTGAGAGTTATGACCGGTGGCATTATGTTTTTCTGGTTGCCGCTTTCCGGGAACGCCTCAAGGGAATTTCTTTCAGATTAGGCACAGGCGTCGACTTGGACTCAAGGATTAGATTGTGGTGGTCAAAAGTCAAAGGTCAAGGTTACTATGACCTCACGTTCGTCCCAATCTCTTGAACGCAATGGTCAAAGGTCACTGTGACCTCACAAAAACACGTTTTTGGCCATAACTCAAGAATTCATATGCTAATTATGACAATTTCCCACAAATGTCTAACAGGATAAAATGATGAAGTGATGACATTTTGGACAGACATGGATGTAAACTGCAACCTGACTGGTTGACGGAGGTATACAACCGGTGGTAATTCTAGTTCAGGATCAAGATGGTTGATTAGGAAGCTGAACAGCTGACTTTGTGTGAGTTATAATTTCATAAAATTAAAATAAATTAAATAGTTATTTGTGTTTGCCTTTTAGCTTGTAGTGCATTCATTGTTTCGGGCTCAGTGATCAGGAAAAACACAAACCAGCAGGTGGTATCGGGCGGAGGATGACGAATGCAATTATCTGTCTGCCTGACAGATGATATGCCATCCATCACGCTGCATTAGTGCACAGGAAGCCTGGACCCCACAGTGGGGAGGAGGAAAAGGGAGGGAAAAAGGGGAAAGACAGGAGACCCGCGGTGTCTCCATGATGGATATATGATACTTCTGGTTACACATAGATTTCCCAGCACTAGCTGTGCCTTCAATGCAGACAGCACTAAAGCCTAAAAAGGCTCTCTCTAAACCGCAAATCCACTCTTAGGAGATTGTTGAAGACAACATTGCAGCTTATGATCGATAGAAAATAATAATTATGTTGACTTTCACAAATTAATTTGTCCAAGATAAAGATCCTGCTGATTCACATATACGATCCCGTGTTCTCTAGATGTCTATTTAACCATTGATCCGGTCGGTTTTGTAACAGTAAATCAGCAGATTGATTGATCAGTCACGCACTTATCAAGCCGCAATACCCTTCATATGCTGGAAGAATTAGGAAAGAAACAAGTAGTGGGAAGACATAATAATGTAGTAATTATTGTCTTTCTCCTACCTGGTTGTCATTTGGAAGTTAATTCCTAAAGATAACAGCTGTAAAGGAGCTTAAAACGTGAGTCATTTGGCTCAACAGCTCCATGCCCAGACATATTATGTATACCAGTTCCCTTTTTAATCCAGTTATGTGGGGGCAGTGGAACAAGTGACATTGAACATTGTGCTCACAGGGGGCCCCATCTTTGCTGCTGAAAGTCACCGTGGTCAATTGTTCTGTTGCGTAGGAAAAATAACTGACATGAAGGAGAAAGGTGCTGACACATACAGGGCATCCACCCTGTGGAGATTAATCTATAATCCTAACGTGTGGGGACTTTTTTTGAAGCAAAAGGAAGGAGACACTGAATTGAGTTGTTCCACTGATCTATTTTTGGTGCGGTGCCATCCACATCGATGTTCCCCTTGTCTGGTTCAGTCTGTGGCAGGCAGGCTATACCAGTCTTGCACTTTCTATTCAGCCAGAAGGAGAATGCTCAGTGATGCATGTCACATTACCTCGCCTCCCTGCTGAGACAGTGACGCACTGGGCATTAAGGGTTTTTATATCGATCAAGGTAATTGTCAGGGTCAAGCAAGCCCCAGTGCACAATGTGTCATTTTTTGACGAGTTGGCTCAGACTCACGGTAATTTGGCAGCGTAATGGTGGTGGTGCTGGTGGTGGTGGTAATGGTGGCTGCCTTGTGCTTCACTAGTCCTCAACATGTACAGACTGTACTTTCTGGTTCATCACATAAAATGCCGGTAAGCGGGGCGTAACCCACAGAGTGACAAACAAAGAAAAATGCTTTTCTGTTACATTAGCAATGGCTTGTGTATAATAGCATGACAGGATGAACGATTGAGTGTCCTCTCATTTCACAGACCACTGAAAACAGTTTCCTCAGTCCCTTGTTCTTATGGAGGAGCTCAGGTCATCAGTTTAAGACTGCTGCCTCTTCAGAACAAAGCTGAGTGAAGCTGGTTTCTCCCAAAGTCGTGATGGTGGGATTAGACTGACACAAAGCTCTGCTTCAAACTGATTATAAAATGCACATGCAAAGGCTCAAAAACCAAGACATGATTTGATTTGATTTTAATTCTTATTTGATTTGATGGCGACGATGCAATCTAACATAGTTCCATGAAACTGATGAGCTGCACAGAGTTTATAGCTATCACTAATTTTCAACTCTGGTCCCTAGTTGGGCGTTTACATGCACAATATGATTAAAATATACAGCTTTTGTGCGTTTAATACTGGCGTGTGCGGCGGTACCGAACGCCGACGGCCGTGACATAGCCTCAGGTATTTAACACCCTGGGAATGAGAATGGGCTGATTTGTGTTGGCTTGTTCATTTATGTGAATTAACCTTCAATTTAATTGATATTAATTATATTTAATTATATTGTTGGAAAGAGACAACAAGATCTTAAGACATATTGATGCTGAACTTGCAGAAAAGAATTGCAAATTAAACACTCACCCCACCCAAAAAAAAAATGGTGATGTTGTTTTTGTCATTTGAGCTTTTGCCATGATACTGAATTTATATGAAAGTTCCAAATCAAAGTCACACAAAGAATATTATTCCCTCCAGTCATCTAACTCCATAAAACAAATGGAGTGCAATATCGTAACTGCTAAAGGGTTGACAAGTGCGTAAAGAGTCGTTATTTCTACCATCACTGAACTCCACCGCATATTAGAGGCTAATAGTGATGTACTGTACAGGAGCCAGTTCACTATTAACCGCAGTGAATGAAGGGGTTCTTCCTTCTGGAGCGACAGCCCTCTGGGAGGAGGCGGCAGGGTTAATGGCTGTGTGCTCCATAATGAGAATCTGTTATATGAAATATATATGGAGGAATCGGCCCGGCAGCCAGATAGCTGCTGCAGTGTCACGTCTCTGGAGACGAGGCGCGCTCTGTCTTCTGAATTTTAAGCTCAAGCAACACCCCACTGCCCTCTGAACCTTACAGGGAGCATATTATTCTTTTGTCTTATTCGCAGAAGGTTAGCAGCAGCATTTCCATTGTTTTTTTACCAGCGGAAAATGATCTAAATTAACAAACTTTTGTCTTTTGTCAGTTGGATCAAAGGGGAATTCAGTGATTCATGTATTCAAAAAGAAATGGGATAACAAGAGGAAGAAACAAAGAGACTGTATGAGTGAAAACTGATGTGTTGAGGTGAATAATGATGCTAGAGAAACCCTGGACCAGAGGAAAACCCCCCCTAATACACAGAGAGACACACACAGTGGGATCACTGTCATTATCATAATCAATCATCCAAAACCAAGGATGATTGATTATGAGCCTGTCACACCCCACTGTTCATTTTCTATGTTTATCTAAATGTTAGTTATGGCAAAGTAGACTAAACCATATTTAGTCCCCATTATACAAAGAGAACAAACAATGATTCGGTCTTTTTGTATTGATTATTAGTTGATTAATTGATCGTCAGAAAATGAACCTGCAGCTATTTTGAAAATCAATTAATCATAACCATCATTTATAAATGGTAAATTGATAGTGAATTTAACTTCGTTAGTAGTTATTTTACTGTTAACAAACAATGAAATGATAATAATCTTTACTTATTATTAGTAATGCTATAATTTCTGTTCTTTTATCATTAGTTTGTGTAATATGAAATAGTTAGTTTATAAGTTATATATTGTATCATAGCTGATAAGAGACGATAACAATTACATTCTGATTACATTAGTAAACTATTTATTAACAGTTTATTGTTGCACACATTTTAACATTTTATATACTATAGTAAGTATTTGTTAATGATGACAAAATGATTTGTAAACCTTTAAGTATGTAAACATCTATAAACATTACATAGATAGATGGACTAGAAACCATATTAACCATTAACAAAGTATTAATTATCTCTCTAAATAATGTTTATAGATGCAGAGTATTTATTAACCATTTAACAAGTTATTATAATCAGTTGCAACTTTATAATTTAGCCATCCAAATAATGTTTATAGACGGTTTACAAATCAATTATTAACCATTAACAAAGTGTTACAAATGTCTATCTATGTAATGTTTATAGATGTTTTACAAACAACTTCTTTAAGGTTTACAAATGATATCTTAATCATTAACAAATACTTATGTACATAGTGTATAAAATGTTATCATATGCCTACAATAAACTGTTAAAATAGCATCAATTATAGCATTACTAATAATTAGTAAACATGAATTATCATTTAAACTATGTTTAATCAAGTTACCATTTATAAATTATGGTTATTATAAAGTGTTACCAGTAATTTCTCTAAATAAAACTGCTAAAAAATTCCCTCCTTCCAGTTTGGTAAATGTGGATATTTGCTGGTTTTCTTCTTCTTTGTGATGGTAAATTGAATATCTTCATGTTTTAGGCTGGTTTTTTTTTTTCATTTCTAACTATTTTCTATTTTGTTTTGCAGGGCAGAGAATCCTTCACCATAAAAGTAATGTCCTGGAGACGGTGGTGCTTATCAACCCGTCAGATGACGCAGTCAGTACCGAGGTAAAATGAGCTATAATTGTTGTTGACAACATCCTCCTTATTCTGTATGTTTGTATTTATTTTTCCATCCTCTTATCAAGGAGGGACGACTCACAAATACATTAAATAAATGCACATTTACAAAGCAATTACAGCTTGAAAAGGATTATTATTCAGACTTGACTGTCCACCGTGTTTTAGCCAATTATCCACCCTCATAATAGGAACTGCTGTTTGCTGCAGTTGGTTGGAATAAAAAAGCAATTAGGAGCTCAAGGGACAAGACTAATGCATCATTTACAGCTGGAATAACAAGTTCAGCGTTTCACCTTTAGTTATTACAGTGAAGCTCTTGCTACGTGCTGATAGGAGGAAAGACATAGGAGGGTCTGGAGCACAGATCACACAAGATTTTCTCTTGTGTCGCTGCTCCTTTTCAGTCTCCACCCCCCCCACAGCCATGTCTGCAGTCAAACTGTGCATAACTAATATCTCACAGCACAGCAGGATTGACCTGGCCAGCCGCCCAGAACAGCTGATGTTGAAGTACAAAAAAAATAAATGGAAAGAGAGGAGTGGCAAGTGAAAGAGGGATGAAAAGAAACTTAGAAGAGTGAACAAGTCAGCTAATTAGCTAATGGATTTGAGTGGCGTGAAACTGGTGATATTTCAAATGCACTAAATCATTAAGCTGATTGCAGCAGCAGCAGCAAGGCTTTGTGTTCTCTTTCTCTTTCTTAAGCAGTTGCAATAAATAAATCACTTGTTTACTGCTTTTCTCAATCAATAATCAATCAAAGTCAAAGGTGCGCGATCATGTGATTTGCTTCTTTTAATTTCCAGGTTCGTTTGATGATCTCAGACACTGCCAGACACAAGCTTCTGGTACTCTCAGGTCAATGCTCTGAAAACAGCGGGGAGCTGATTCTTCAGTCTGGATCTTTCTCTTTCTTCAAATTCATAGACATATTCACCGATCAAGAGGTGAGTCAATGTGATGAATTGTAATAAAATAGTTTTGTAATAGTTGAAAAAAAATGTTTAGTTTTGGCGAAAGTTATTATAGATTGAGAAAATTATAGATTTTTGACAGTAAAACCCATTAAAGGTGCTAAATTTGATATCCAGAGCATTAATATAGCAGCAAACAGTTATTTGCCATATAAAGATATAGTATAGTAATATCTACCTGAGCAGAGAATGAAGTCGTTCTCCCTCTGTGTTGTAATCAGAGCTTCTCCTCGCCAGCCGTGTGTGCTTTTAGTGCATGTTCGTGCATGTGAGCGTGCCCCACTGGCTAGCTCACAGCCGCTGCTCTGCACTGCTCTCATATGGCGCTTACAGCTGATAACAC
>CAKALG010034641.1:0-13976 GCA_916700815.1 Helicolenus hilgendorfi | reverse complement strand
TGGCCCTGCCATTGCTGGTTGCCACAGGAACGCAGGGACACATTCCAATGCGGACAGACACACCCGTCCAGAATCTGACTTTCTGTACAAATCTGAGGGAGCGCTGGGTGATGTACAGGGCCAGCATCTTTGTGGCTTTCGTCATCTACATAATCGTGTTGATCTGTGTGGCCATCATGTGCCGGGCCATGGTCCTCGTCCTGCGGAAACCTTTAGCATCCGAGGATGGCGGCATCAACGGAACTCAAAGAGCACCCAAGCATGAAAGTTCAAGGGTCAAGACAGCCAGGAAGCAGACCATCATTTTTCTTGGTAAGTTGTTGGTTTAACATCTCAAAAAATACACCTTGTTCTGCCAATTGTGTTTAATCAAAGAAATTATTTTAGAGTGTCTGTTTGTATTGAGCGTATACTGTCCGAGTTTTGGGGACTTCAGTGTGCACATAATGGTGGAAATCTCTGAAAAGTGTTAACAGAAATGTTGCCAATGGGCCACTGTGTATGGTGGTGTGTGTGTGTGTGTGTGTGTGTGTGTGTGTGTGTGTCTGTGCGATGTTGATATATTACCATCGTTGCCTGGGTTGCACGGACAGCCTCTTCATCTGTTGACGCCAGCAGTGAAAACACCACATCGACTCTGTGCCACAGGTGGAAGTGAGAAAGGCTTCAGTTCCAATGTCATGACCATTCAAATGATTGATTTCACACACTGATACACACAAACTGCTTTTGTTCATGGTGTGCTCTCGAACTGAAAGTGCAGATAAACCATCTTGTGAGAGTAACTATTGCTTGCCCAGTCAAAATGTGGTAATACAGGACTGAAGATACTGAATATATGGCAGCATGCGTGTCATATTTTCAGTAATTAATGTATTTCAGTTTTTAAGGTAGCCACTATTTACAGCGTTAAAGGGCTCCTTGTCCACGTTTTAAAGGTCTCATATTGTAGAAAGTGAGATTTCCGTGTCTTTGTTGATTTTAAAGCAGGTGTAGGTGTTATGTAAATACCATGGAGAAATGCACTCAGCTCGTATTCAGAAACTGTGTATTTCTACGAGCCGTCAGGACTTCCGTAAGATTGTGATGTCACAACACAGTCACCGAGAGAAGTGCTTCTAAACTCAGTATAGTTGAATCAGAGTGAGTGCCTGGCTGCAGTGACGCTGTGAAGACGGTGACAGCGCATATGCGGAAGACCGGAACACGCTGACCAATCAGGGCAGACTTGGCTTTTTTCGGAGGGTGGCCTTTATAGAGACAGGCACTAAAACAGAGCATTCAGACAGAGTGTGAAAACAGGTATATTCAGACAGACAGTATGAGGAAAATTATATGTTTTGAACATTAAAGCATGTAAATCAGCCAATTATACTATTGTCAGGCTATTAAATAGGCGTTATCAGTCGCCATAAGCCCCATAATTGTGGGTCAATAGGAGCCTACTACACCCACTAGTAGGTCTTATCATCTATTCACGTGGTAGATTACAGAAAGAAGGTTAAATTAAATGAGAAAACTCATAAAAAAGACTCCCACAAAACATAGTATCAAATAGAACAAAAACAATATTGCCATGAAAATTTTAAAAACAGAGAGAAACTACACAAGAGACCTCTCAGACAAGGACTCTCCTTCCAGGCAGTCAGGTTTGACATGAGTGCCAAAACTGCCAATCGCTGGCCAACCCAGATAAAGTTTGAATAACAGAATTTTCAGAATAAACAGAATGTGAGCACTGGGGTGGACATCCTGAGGACATCAGCACCGTCTCAGTCCAGTGGATATCAGCTAGTATTGGACATGAGAAGGGAGGGACTCAGAGATGTTAACGGATGCTGATATGCCCCACTGCGGATAGGCGGACATGAAAAGAGAGAGGACAGCAACAACAGACAACAAACAAACTCCCAAAGTCCCTTAGTAATACAGAAGAGCGGTCAGAGAGAACGACCACATGAATAAGCAGTAGACTGACAAGAAGCAGGACACACAAGAACTCAACTCCAGACACTGGAGAAGGAAGTTGTTCAAGATAAACTCACTGTTATTCCATGTATAATGTCCAAATGCATATTAGTCAAAACAGTTTCTTAGTAAAGGATTAAGAATTTATTTTCCTGTTTATACAACAATATGTACAACCTTTAAAGCTGCAATAATCAACTGACTGTGTGTAATAGAGAGTCCCGCCCTTTCACACAAAACTAAATTATACTACGGCAAACTGCTACTTTCTTTATTTGCAAGATTATGTTGTTTATGTGGGATTCCTGGTGCAATTCAAACGTAATCAAAAGAATATTTTTCTCTCGGCGTTGACTACCGATTATATTTATTTCCGAAATAAGGTCCCATGGGGTCCACCAGAAGGGGAAGGACTACGCCTCTCTATGTGAAAGATGTGTCTTGTCGTGACAAACTCACAGAGAATTATCACCCAACTCTGCCCTCAGCTCTGTGGAGCGTTTTAGTCTCTTTCAGCTCATTGTTCTGTTTTTGTCGACCAGCAACTTCACTGTTTTGGTTCACTCCCACTCATCAACCTTGTTTTCAGCAGCAGTAGCAGCAGCAGCAGCAGGCATCTCTGATGAGCCCTCTGTATGCTACCTGCCCAGCATCAAATGGCAAACGGACAAAGTTAACAATTAGCTGGTGAACATAGCGGAGCGTTTAGCAGCTAAAGAGCCAGATATTTTTTCTCAGGAGTTGCCAGAGACCAAACAGAGCTTGAAAGGAGAGTAAATATTAGTTACATTTGCCAGGTGGCCAGAAACATGACTCCTACTGAATTCGAATGCTGCTCCTTGTCTGCTGGGTGTGTAAATAGGCAGTTGTTTGCCAACACTCGTTCACTATAACAACTTTATACAGCTTGTTCTGCTGCCCCAAAGTGGCCCCAAAAAAAAGAAGAAAAATCAAATGCAGCTTTAAAGCTGCAGTAGGCAGAATGTTTTGGCATCATTGGGCAAAAACTAGATTTCTGCACCTCCTCATGGCTCTGTTTTCAGGCTTTAGAAAATCTAGGCTGTGACGGGAGACTTTTGCCAATCACAGGTCATTTCAGAGAGAGAGCGTTCCTATTGGCTGTTCATTCAACGGAGGCAGCTGTCAATCACTTACTCACTTGCTCCGGCTGGTTGGCGGTGCTGGGTATTTCCTCAACTGATCTCGACATGGCTGCCGGGTCACAAACTTTCTCATTTTACAGCTAAACCGTACACTACAAGTAATGAAAATATTTGATGTGAGAAATAAACATTACAGTAACAGAATATTGATTTATATCTGATCAGCGCTGACTACTTTTTACCATTTGATCGGAGTTTGCGAGTGATTGACAGCTGCTCAGAGACGGCAAGGCTCCAGCTCGGCTCTGATTGGTTGTTTTCCTCCGGTCTGTGAAATCTTGCAGATGCCGTTAGGAGCACTAGAGGACACAGAGGCACATGATTTTTTCAGATTACCTGTCTCACTACTGTCAGGATATAGTGACCGTTTTATAAAAATTACTTTTTTTTAATCATATTTGCTACATTTCTACCCACTGCTGCTTTGATTTAGCACCATTTATTCAAGAAAAGGAACCGATATAAAAGATGTAACAAAAGATATCTAAAAAGCTTCAGCAATCTGTTGTGTGTTCATGTTTAAAAAGCATCCGATTTTTGTTCTGGATGTTTCAAAAAAGTGTGAAAATGGCTTTAACATTATACTGCTATAGTTGCAGAAAAGGAATTTTCTAAAGTAAGAGAGCATGCTGAGAACATCATATAACATTCTCTTGTTTTGGGATAAATGTATTGCCTTCCCAGACAGAATAGATGACTGATTTTGGTGTTAAATATCAGATATTTTCACTATAGACCTCAAGCACAGTGTTTTCACTTTGAAAACAAGCAGTTAGTCCGTGGTAACATATCTATGTTGTGCTACTTTCCTCTACATTCCAGAGCGTGCCATCACCACACATCCTGTGTGTTTACTGACACACACACACACACACACACACCAGCACTCATTGTTTGAACACAGTCACCCATGATGTCATGTTGGATCAGTCTGAGATTGAGCGTACACCAAATACTCCTAACCTCAGCTCCGTGGGTCTGAATCACAGCATTGGAATTCATTGTGTGCTTTCACAGTCTCACATTGATTTTATAACCTGACTGGTGGCTGATGGAGTTGCAAGGTCAATGAGTCACATACGGTTTTTTTTATTCGTGTCGTATGTAGAGTTTTTTAATTACTCAAGGCTTTCACAGTTGCCTCAGTGGAATACAAAATATGTACTTTCTTATGTTGCCTTATGTATCTCGATTACAGATACGTGTGAAACGGAAGGCAATAAAATACACCACTTTTAAAGTGAAATGCCATTGAAAACGCACTGTAAAATAGCGACAGGTGACACTGAAATCATTTTTGAAACTCACCTTTTCTTTTCAAACTGTGAGGTGCAGTGTCCTGATTGAAGTTGGTATGGCGCAGACAGAAACTTGAAGCAAACATACTGCATGAGGTGAAAGAGCTAAAGGTGGACGTCGAGGGGCGCGACAAAGTGGCGGTATTTGGCGCCTGAATGTGCTGCACACTCTTTGCTGGAGCCCAGAATAGTCCAGAACACAGCAAAATAAGAAGAAAAGAGAAAATCCAAGCAGAGGGCTGCAGGGTGTCTGCAGATACAGACATCACTTCTGATGGGTCAGAAGGGATGATTGAGAAGGATTATTTTTGTATCAGTCTATATGTTGTTTTTTTAGGAAATTCCTGCATATTAAAGTAACCAAAAGTAATCTGAATACCAAGTCTTGGCAATGCTTTGGATATAAATAATAAAACAACAGATCAATAATGACGAAACACTTAACACCTTTTATCCCTAAATAGCATCAATAAACCGATCACAGATCTTCTTTTTAATTTTGGAAGGTTCATCTCTAGAAGATGTTTTTCACCAGGACAAAATCTGTAGTATGCATCCTTTACACCATTGAGGGGTTAGCACTGAGACTATAACTGAGCTCAAGTCCTCAGGACAGCCATGTATCAGCACCACTGAGAGTCACTGAGACATTTAATCAGCCTCGCAGCAACCTTTAGAAAAAAAAAAACTAATGATGGATACATGCTGACTCTCTGCTAACTCCTTTGCCATTGATCTTTTAAAGGTCCTCTATATGACATTCAGAACATTAATATAGCAGCAAACAACTATTTACTATGTAAAGATATAGAGGATGAGCAGAGGATGAAGTCGCTCTCCCTCTGTGTGTTGTAATTTGAGCTCCGAGCATGTTAGTGCATGTGAGTCCCTGTTTGTGTGTCCCACTCATAAACTGTATATATAAGAAGGGGCACATAGTCACCGTGACATCACCCATTGGTTTGTGGACTGCCGTTTTGAAGCTTCGAGTTCGGCAATTTGGCCACAGCCATCTTCTTATATAGCCATTGGTTTTTTGAAACCAGAAGTGACGCGAGAGCTACAACCGAATGCTGAATAATAAGAATAGATAAGACGTTTTCTGGCCACCAGAAAGGTTGTAATTAACTTTCATGAACTGAAAACACAATGAAAGGGTTAAAGTTGTAAGACAAAAACACAGACAACTCCCAGACCGGACAACGCTGCCATGGTTAGCGACCTGTCAATCACAAGGTAGCCACGCCCTAAAGCTACCCCTGCTTTATGGTCTATTTGACTCTAAATGGAACCATAATTTACTAAATGAACATCATGCTGTACTGAAGAAGACTTGAAACTAGAGATTGAGACCATAAACTCATGTTTGCAATGTTTACTGAGGTAATAAAGTAAGTGAGAAGTAGGCTCATTTTCTCATAGACTTCTATACAATCAGACTTCTTTTTGCAAACAGAAGAGACGCCCCCTTGCATTTTTAGGAAGAATGCAAGTTTAAGGCACTTCTGCATTGGCTGGGCAGTATATTCCATCTAATCATACTCACCTATGTATGAGGAGTACAGGACTGTGTCACTTCAGTTGTACTGATCCAATTACCAGCCAATCGTAAATCTTCACCGGCCTAATTATGTATTAAGTATTGAACAGTGTGTGAATCAAATTGAGTTTCTGTGCTCTGATGACCTCAGATGGATGTGGGAGGAGGGGTCAGCTGCATTACAACCAATCATAGAATGGAGTTTTATCCATTAGTCACAATCCGAGCACTGCTTAATTGCCTGATAGAACATAATTGTTTCTGCTGTTTGGATGTCATTCTGAACGTGCGTACAGATATTCACATCGACGGGTGTTGATGGATGAGAATGGTGACATGATTATGAACATTATCATGCTGCGACTGTGATGGGCCGGCCATGATGGAAATGAGGAGGAGGGTATGGCAGTTATGATGATGATGATATTGAGGGGGAGGTTGAAGACAGTGACTGTGACAGCGATGTGATGATTAGCAGGAGGAGATGGAGAAACAAGGAGGAAAAAGAAAGATAATGAGATTGGTATTTATGGTAAAGAGGGTCCACTAACCTTTGTCAGTCGGTGAGTGAAGAGAAGCACCATGAGAATTATTTCTTACTAAGGGGTACAACACTGACAGCATCCGCTACAACACTGATAAATAGTACTTACATACGTTCAGATTAATTTAAAGGAACAGTGTGTAGGAGCTGGTGGTATCTAGCGGTGACGTTGTAGATTACAACTTCCACCACGTGCCAAGCGTATAGGAGAGCTACGGTGGCCGATGTGAAAATGTGAATGACCCTATCTAGAGCCAGATGTTGTAAGAGTAGATTGCTTAAATTGTGTGTGCATGTTGGAAGTGAGTGGTGAAGCAAGAGAGAGAGAGCGGTGGCAACGGGAACGAGTAACGTTGTCGATTCCGGCCTTAGCGGGAAAAGTTAACAGTGTTTGGTTTGTCCATCTGGGCTACTGTAGAAACATGGCGGTGCAACATGGTGGACTCCATGGAGAGGGTACCCTCTATCAGTGTAGATACAAACAGCCCATTGTAAGCTAACAAAAACACAACGACTCATTTCTGCCAATAGATCTCCCTAATTGTTACACACTGGTCCTTTAAAGGTGCACTAATCAATATCTTATACAAACAATGGATCAAATGTGTGTAATGTGAAAAGGGTCGCTGGTTGTGTTAAAACTCACAGAGATTTATCATCAAACTCTGCAGTTCCCCTCAGCTCTATGGAAGGTTTTAGTGTCTTTCAGCTCATTGTTTTGGTTTTGCAACCCGCAACTTGTTTTGGTGCCGTCTCACTGCTTTAATCAGCCTCTTTACAGCCAAAGCACGCAGCTGTTTTCTGTGAAAAATGTCTAAAAACCCACTGGACACTACCAGCACCAAAGAGCAGACAGACTAAGTTAGTGATTAGCTGGTGAACATGTTGGAGCATTTAGCAGCTACAGAGCCAGATACTTCCCTTAGGAGTTAGTGGAGACCAAAACAGAGCCGTAAAAAGAGTGAAAATTGGACTTACATTCACAGAGAGAAACAATACCGAAAATGAATGCTAATGTTGCTCCGTGTCAGTTTATATAAGGGTTAGCTAACACATTAGCTATAAAGAATTTATGAGGCGAAGTCGTTATGGCCCCCACATGGCCAAAAAATGGTAAAAAGCCAGTATTCAAAATTTATACTCTTATCAATTTTGTACAATACAACAATAAATGTCTGAAAAACACCGTTATTTTCCCATCTTATAGTCTTTCTAGTCAGTTGGATATTGCATATCTGAAAATAAATAAGCCTACACTACATTTCCAAATCATATATTCAGAAATACTGGAGTGATATTGCAGCATCAGAAAAAGTAAAATTAAAAAATAAGGTTCATACTGAGCACAGAGGAAAATGAAATTGACTGGATCTACCTACTCCATGGTGTTGGTTGCTTGCTACCATCACATATACAATATAAATATGTATTAAAGCTTTTGGATGTGTTGTTTATTTGAAATTGTGCCTTATTGCTGTTTTTAGCTGAGTTTATTGGAAGGTTCCACCCTGCAATAACACTGCCACAGTTATCAACAGAGGCGAGGTGATTTGGATGGTTTTGGTTTGCTTTAGTTTGCAGCAGATAGTGCTTTATTAGGAGTATTAGAAATATGCTAACTGGTGATTCCATGGCGGATAGAGAGAAGTGGGAGACTAATCCGACAGCCTTGGCTGATTTTTAATCAGTCGACCTGTAATGTAATGTCACTCCTCAGTGTGTGATAGTTGTTTATGTTATGTGACTTTATTTGAACAGGAACAATGCTCTAAGAACATTAACATTATATAAAACAAGGACAGATGTATATATATATATATATATATACTGGGTTTCAGAAAATTACTATTTTCTGCCCGTATAGTCTCTGCAGGTAGGTAGTAAGTATACTAACATCAATGTACTAGTAGTAGACAAATAAGCTTACTACTTTAATACTTTTGGGAACTAAATTGTCCCCTTTTTTAGTTTATAAAAGTATACTTTTAAGAATACTTCAAGTGTAAGAATAGTAAACTTTGAGTACACAACTATAGTTTACACCTAAGTTTGATTTTGTACTGCAACTATACTATAACTATACTGATAGTTTACTAGTTTTACACTTGTAACCCACTTTTTAGTTTATGAAATAAATATATATATATACAAAATTATACTTTAAAGTACACTCTCAGTAAACTACTAGTTTAATAGTTTATACTGTAAGTACACTTGTAGCCCACTTTTTAGTTTATGAAAAAATACTTTGAAGTATACCGCAATGAGCAGCGTTAGTGTATGAATGATCTTGAAGATTAAGCAAACATTTGTGTGCACGATTACAATTTCAAAATTGAACATATTATATTTAGTGAGTATACTACAGTGATGATGTTGATGGGCTTTTTTTTATGAATTTTAAGAGCATTTTTATATGATTCAAGTGGTCGAAAGGCTGTTTTGCCTCAGCTGTAAGGGAGATTCTTGTATGTCTAAAATAAGCAGATGTCAGGAAAGTCTCTAAGTTTGTATCTATTGGAAAAGTATGTTTCAGTCTTCCCAAAATTTAGAACAGGAGTCATTTAGCCATTTATGCAAACAGTATGCTTGTACTTTATCTCAGTAGGAATTGTGTGGGATATTCACGGTACACGCCTTCACTCGAGCTTTATTGCTCTACTCATAACCAACAGACTACAATATTGGTGTATGTATAAATATTGATGAGGCCAGATAGAGAGGGGATTATGTGTTTCTTAAGGTTGATATACAAGGCATGATGTTGGGATATTTGTACCTAAAAATCTAAATCTAAAATAGTCATTTTGAAATAATGTTTTTAGTTGAACAACTAATCAAATAACTATGTGACCAAGCAATATTCACACCGCAACTGATCATTTTACAAGAACTTGTTCACCAGTGCATATTGTAATCATCTCACAGCCACATTATCATGCCTATAATAACTACTTCAGAATTCATAACAGCTCAGTGCGCATAAACAACAACTCAAGCAGCAATAGACTGGCAACTGGACTTCATAATGGAATATTACATTTTACTGAATATTACTAGGGGGGGTCATGACACAGTCTGCTGGCATCAACAGTATCCACTCCCCTCCTTATTGGCTGCAGGCTTTACTCTGCTGCAATAATAATTTGAATATGAATTGTTATTGCAGTTGGCAGACAGAGAAGAAACCTGCTGCACATTGCATTAAGTTCCACTCTGATGCACACTGGAAAACAGTCGTTCCTGTTGTAAGCAGTGATGTCAGTTATCTCTAAAGTGGCCACGTTCCTGTCACTGCTCCACTTTACCTTGAAATAACTTTTAATCCTGGTTGGGCTCTGTGACTTTGGAGACTAATTAAAAGCAGAGAACACCCTTGTTAAGTTGCCCACACATCACGTCCAGGACAGAAGGTTAATTGCTTTAGATATTTTTTTCAGTCACTGAGAGCCAGCAATTGTGAAATGAATAGTAATTATGTTTTGCTGCCTTCAGCCTTTGGCTTGTGACCTTTGACTTTTGCAGGCTATTTGTGATCACTCGATGAGGCTGAATAGATGGGAAAAGAGGGTGTGCATGGACACTTGAGAGAAATAAGAGTAGAAAAATAAGAGAGAAAGGAGTGTTATTCTTCAACTCTTTTCATTCAAGATGTGTCCAGTGATAATCCTTTCCTCACCCGTGTTATCACTGCTGAGTGTCAAACAACACAGAAAAAGATCTATGCTATTGTCACATAGATGCCACTACATCATCTTAACCTTTGCAGTATATGTGTGACTGTGACATTTATCTTCTGGCTGGAGTGAAATGCAGAACAGATATTTAATCCTGCGTGATCTCTACCAAACAAAAGGCCAAATCATGAATGTGGACATTTATCAAAACGCTGCATAGCATACAATTTAAAGTGGCAGTAGGCAGTATATTTTTGGCATCATTGGGTTAAAAATCCATAATAACCTTTCAGCATATTGTAATTCAAGTGTTCTGAGAGAAAACTAGACTTCTCCACCTCCTCATGGCTCTGTTTTCAGGATTTAGAAAATCTAGCCCGTGATGGAAGACTTTGGCCAATCACAGGTCAGATCTACAATGTTGATATAATGTCTATTTAACTTACATAATACATATTTATATTCTGCCCCTTATCTTGTAACATCTCTATGCTTTGCCCGAATGCATCCATAGATCCGCACATCTCTTTTTGAGCTGCATATTTCTTGTGAGACTCACATGAACTGTGTCGCTTCATGTCGTATTACCCTCATATTGTAGCTGATCTTCTTTTTCTTTGTGGTTGTTTCCAGCATATTCCACCTAAATCTGCATGGCTTGTGACTGATTGTGGGTGCAGTTTGACAGCAAACTCAGGTTTTAAAAAAGCGTCCTGGAGTGGTTCGATTTTTGAAAATTAGAGCCAATGAAAATATAGGACATTGTCTCAATATGTGGGACGTGGGACAAAGGATAAAAATGCTGTGCAGTCCCTTGTAAAGTGGGACACCTGGTCACCCTAATGATATTGTGCTAAAACACTGAGGGTAAAGTTACAGGTACCTGTGCCAGACAAGAAGTCAGCCTCCTCACCAGCTGGGAATCCATGTACATAGAAGACATGGAAACACAGAAACAATACAATGTAGCCTACAACCCTTCACCATGTTGAGAAATCCAAAGTTTGACAGGCCTGCCATGCCTAGTCACGGTTCCTAAACTGTGATTGATTTGACAATCACTGTTTGAAAAAAAGAGAAAATTAATCACTCAATTCTTCCGAGTTGACTTCTATTAAATGGATCTGTTTGTGCAGTCCTGCTCCAACAAGTAGCCTACATTTAATAATGTTCTGTGTTTGTGCACTCACATGGTAATTACCACAGACTGAAACACATAATGATTTGCTAAAATGATTTGACATCTCAAACTGCTTTAAAGTGGACTCTTGACATTCACAAACAGCTGAAGGCTGAAACCAGCTAAGTATGTTGCAGAAGTTTTTGTCCTTTAGAAAAAATGTTGCTTAAACTCATCAGTCAATATTGGTGGTTATGTCCTGAGAATAAGACTTGTTTTTAAAGCAAAGCTCTGGAAATGCACCCTAAAAGAACTATTGAAGAGGAACTCAAGCCTGATAAGCGCCAGTGGAAAAACAACATTGTGCAAGAAGGACATTTATTCCTGTTCAATGACACTCAGAGATTCGAGGTCTCCCCTATTTTTTCTGCGTTCACAGCAAAGATAGACAGTGAAAATGACCTTTTGACTATATATTGACATCATATCAGCAATAGCAGTTTCAATGTCTATATCTGTAGAATATGTCACAGACATGAAAAGAAGTTCCTATTTATTTTTAACTCAACACTCCCTGTTTCTGTTTCAAAATAAAAGCCCTCTATTGTTTTTTTGGTGGGCAGAATCCCTTCATTTGTTAACACAATGCTTTTATTCTGAAATATTTGCAGGACTAATGTGGAAAATGCAGTGTGTTGCAGGGCTCCATAAATTAAAAGAGTACCGCCTTTAATCGTGGATTATTATTATTATTATTTACAAACAGCCCAGTCCCATAGCAGTGCGTGAAATAGTCACAAAATGTAATATACTGATTTGTGTAAATTTTTTCGTGATGGTCAGCACAAAATCAATTGGTATGTAATCCACAAAATTGTGAAGCGGGAACTATAAAGAGCGGTTAGGAACAAGGTGTAGGAAGGAGGTCAGGGCGGATGGATGGGTTGCGTGAAACCAGAAGTCAAAGTTGATTAATTTTTCACGTAACTTCTGTACTTAAGTTACGTCACTTCCAGAGTTATTTTAACCCAAACCACAATCCTTTTCTAAGCCTAACTAAGTATTTTATTTTGAAAAGACTGGAAAATCAAACTGCAGTCAAACATAATAAATTGAAACCATCTAACAACATAGATGAGGTGGGTTATTCCTTGAAGAGGATTCATAACTTTCTGGGCCTCTCATTGTCTTACCTGTTGCCATCAGCGACTCTCTGCCGGCCTGCCAAACGGAGCCGTAGCTCATGAACTGCAGCGACAGCCCAATTGCCACCCACAAACCTCCTTCAGATCGATGGGACTTATTTATTGTGTTTGACTACACATCCTGACTCCCCATCGGCCTGTTTATGCTGCTTGGGTGGCCTCTTTCCAACCCGTTTACTATCAAATATAAAATAATCCTTGGGGGGTGATTTGTTGAGCCTCTTTGGGCAGGTCGATTAATGTGCCTCCCTAACCTTCCCTCGTCTCCCGGCATCTACTCTGCACTGATTGACAGCAGCATAGTTAAGTAATAAGCTCCAGAGCCCTGTGGCCTCTTGGCAGCTAACATAGCTAAAGGCAACACTTCCCGCGACGTGTGACAGCCTGCACTCACCAAGCCGCCTGGGAGACAATCCTGCAGATGGCTGAGAGGGCGATAGTGTAGCTGCATGGTGTGTCAACGCTCTGAGGGGAAATCATAGGTTATACCACATGGGTGTGTTTACATATCTGTTTTACAACACCATACTGTTCGGTGCCACACAATGCTGTAGCATGATGTGAGGTGATCCGTTTCAAATCTTTTCTCTACACTTGTCACAACGGTTGGCTCAACATGAAGTATTTGACATTTTAAAAAGGTACCATTGGTTTTAGAAAATGACAAAATTGACACATATTGTAATTTTTTGTAACAAGGAATGAAGAAAAAATCACTCTTGCAGATCCTTAAAACAGAACTAATTGATTAAAAACTAACATATTATCACCTTATAAAGTTGTTGCATTCCTGCGCTACTACTAAGAGACATGAATTTTCTCAACAACAACTGGATAATGGAAACTATTAAAGAAAGGATATTTGGTGATTATAATTGTAGTACAATCCATAGTCCTTTGGACCTAAACTCTAGTACTAGAAATAAAGCTTTGCCCAGTCATCCCAAAGGTCAAAGAAACTCATTTTAAAGTAATTTCTTTTATATATCCGGTTGGAGATTTTTTGCAGAAACGCTCTATATCAGAGTCGTGTACTTTCTGCACTCTTGTTCATGAGACTGTAGAACACTTCTTTATTTTCTTGTCCTTTCTCATAATTTTGGCCAAAAAAGAAGACAAAGAAAAACTTAGAAGGTCACTTTTTGTTATAACATATAAAAAACAAATCACCGGCACTCTCAATGGGTCTTTCTTAGTTTATTCGGGGCAAGAATAATTTGACCGGTACTTTTCAATATTTGGAGCTGTGCTCGCTGCTACTTTCTACTATAACATATAAGAAGTCATTGCCCAGGATGTGCCTTACTAAATATCATTTAATAAGTGAATGTGTTTCTCAAAGTTTGCTTCTTCAAAACTATAGTTTACTTACTGTTATGTTTCTCTATTAGATATGTTATATGCAATGATTACATTTTCAGAATTGTTATTATTGTCCCATTCTTGATATAATATAATATC
>CAKALG010034640.1:0-14767 GCA_916700815.1 Helicolenus hilgendorfi | reverse complement strand
ATGTAACCTACCTCACTTGGCAGCAGATAGCAGCAGCGCTCGGCCAGGGATTTTTTGGAAACAAGCACTCTGCCGCCTGCGTGCCATGTTTGTATGCAATCAAACCAAAGTTAATGGGAGAATTCTCCCTTGCAATACAACAAAACAGGGTTTTTATCACTCTCACACCCTCAGGGTTTATGGACGCCAAATCCGCACACCATATGACAGCCCTCAGTGTGAATTTCCCCTCTGCAATGCTGCACCCAGTTATTATATACTGTATAACTACAGAGCAGTGAGCTCCCCCCCCCTTCTTTCAACTTCTCCAAGCTATAAAACGTATACTGGGGAGGCTCTGACAAAAGCACATAGCTATACCCTCACAGATATATTAAGTCGCATACCCCCACAGATAAAATGTGTTCTGGTAACTGCCGGAAGGATGCAAGACCAGGCACAAATAAAAAGTGCAACCTCGCTGTTGGGATCTGTGAATGTGCCAGAGCTTTATGGAAGGAGCCGGGTGCTCTCTACCCGAGGCCCAATTTTTTGAAAATGCAAGTGTGAAGGCATCTTTGAGATTTACTCCCAGCATGTAATGAAACATGTCATCATCAATGAGCTTTGTAAGTTCTGTCATGAAGCATTTGCCGGCTGCGGTCCGTTGGTCCGATCCAGCAGAGTGGTCGCTAGTATTCCCTTAAGACCGCAAAACGATGGACGTCACAAAGTGGCTAGCTGTAGTGCTGTCAAAACTGCTAATAGTCTGTTACGGAATTAGGGCTGTGAGACAGGTGGCTAGCATGCAATTATGGCACTTTACACTGCAGGATATAGTGTATGGACTATAGCTGGTGCTGTTCTACAAGGTTACCGGAATCATCTCCTTAACAAAAAAAATGAAAATAAGAATGATACACGAGAGCAACTTGTATTCACAACATTTTACAGACCACACTGCATAATTGTCATCCCATTTGAACTTTGAACGTCCAACCTGTCCAGCCCTGCTGCTGTTGTTGTTGTTGTTGTTGTTGCAAACTATGAAAATCTTGCTGCTTTTGCTGACACATCGCTACAACTACCACCTGCTTAGATTTGCTTTTATGTTCTATATGGGGGACATTATGTGCTACTTGATTGCTAGCTAATTGCACCATTGTACCAAGAGTGTACATAAAAGCAGGCGTAGTCGCTGCCAAATCCAAAAGGTGCGTTGTCATGTCATTCTTATTCAATGTGGGTGTTTTTCTATTGTTTTTTTTGTTTTTTTTTACCAATATCCAAACTGTTCTGAATATGCTTTGGTTGAATACTGTTTATGAGACAATGACTGATATAATAAGAGTTCTTGGCTGAAAAAAAAACATAGATCTGAACCAAAGAGCAACAACGCCCAAGCTAAGATGAAGCATATTCATGCAGTTTGCCTGAATTAAATGTTGGTGGTGGTTTAGGGCCACTGAAAGGATCCGTCTCTGCCTACACGAGGAGAGGAGATCAGAACTTGATAGTCAAATCCAGAATCCTCCCTCAAAGCAGAAGCAAACATGGCTGAACCTCTTCTGCACCTCCACCCACACAGCTATAGCCGCTACAAAGAAGACGGTTGAGAGGACTCCACAATTTATTTCATGATTTGTGGGCATTGGAATCTTTCTATTCATACAATTTGAACAACATGCTGCTACTTTGTGCTGCCGGTGTGTAAATTTAATATGGAGCGGTTTAAATGACAAAAATTAAAAAAAAATTGAAGTGGCAAATCCAGCTTGGATGTCACATGCATTCAGGACTTTTCTGTGTTAGAAAAAGCATATGGCAGCATTTTCTTTTTTTTTTTTTTTTTTTTTACAAATGTGTTTGTTAGAAAACAGCTTTCCTCTCGGTTTGTGAAAACAAATCTTCCAGACATGACACCACTGCTGTGGCCTTGGGTGCATAATTTCTTTCCAGCCGACCCTATTTGGCTCTACTGAACTACACTTAACACTATCAGACTATATAACCCATACCCCTGCTCATATTTTCACAAGCTGCAGTCTGCAAAAAAAGAGAGAATTTGGTTTGTTATCTTCTTGTTTTTTCGTTTATATCTTTAACATGGTTGTTTCTGGTGCACACAATCCCGGCACACTTTCTCGGAGCATTTACTGTTGTCACGGATGGGTTTACATTATAGTTAATAGACCGCCCGGTGCGTTTTATACCCATGCTCATGGATGCCCTGTGCGGCGGTATTGAACGCCGACAGCCAAGCCAAAGACTTGCTGTTTGATGCTCTTGGAACAAGAACGGACTGGATGAACACAAAGGAGCATTTAATAGCTATAGTGTGCCTCATATTTTGCTCAGTAGTTGGTGGGGACCAAAACACAGCTAAAAAGAGAGTAAATTTGGGACTTACATTTACCAGGAGGTCACGTCAGAAACACGACTAAATTAATGCTTATGTTCCTCAGTGTCTGCTGAATGTGTAAATAAATAGGCGACCTTTTGCTAACACATTTGCCATCTGCGAGTTCATAATATGTCAATTTTTTGTTTGCAGATTGTTTAAATTCATTAAAGGTAATTTAACCAAGACCACGATCTGTCCCTGACCATAACCAAGTGCTACGAGCTGCCAAAACATAACCATTAAAAAACATTGATCAATCTTTAGTTGCTATTGTACGGAAAACAAATGTAATACGTTGACAGTCAAAGTTTGACACCTAGTTTCTCCACTGTGTTACTGTCCTCCGCATCACATCTCCTCTCCTGCAGATTTCTGGAGTTTGACAAACATGAGGACTACTACTGTGAACTGCTCTTGGGGACCCGCTGTGCTTTACTCTTACCAACTAACGACTGCAGTCACACTGTTCTTGAAACTCATGGTGTGAAAACCATAGAAAGACATGGGATTTTGAAGAGGTGTTGTGAGGCTCAAAGTGGGTAGCTCGGCCATCGCCATCTTGACAGTGACGACACAGCCTAACTCCCGGCTAATCCAAACCTGGGCAAAGAGGTGGATCATTGGTGAAGCTGAGGCTGGCCCGGTTGACACAGCAGGGCAGACTGCTAACCAGTTACGACACCCACAGGTCACTCAAAGTAGCCACGCCCTCAATATGCCTAACTTAAGCCTTAATATAATTTAAACGGGTGAGCTATATAAACAAAACACATTGTTCATTAAGTCCTGCATCAATCTCTAGCTCCCTCTGATTAGCTGAGAGGTTAAAAGGTGTATTTATACACAGTAGTACAACCCAGTCTATGTGAAAATCAGTGTGCAATGACTGTAAGGCATAGAGATATGTAGTAAATAGATCTAATGCTCTAATTCAGAGCTTATCACAGGAATAAGCTGAAATCTCCCACTACCTTTTTTTTCAGAATTTTATGGTCCGATGTTGAGGATGTAATGGTATGCTAAAGTTTCATTAGTGCTTGATAATCTCATTAATGGGCGCTTTACTGCGTTACAAGGGCTAACTATTGAACCTTTACACCCCCTCGGTACAGGCAGATATTGGAATAGTCGATACCAATGCGAAGTTCTAACTGCACATGGCACACTTCAGCTTAATCCATAGGGGTTTCATTAATTCTGTTCTGCAAAAAGAGGATCAAGCTAATTTGCCCCCAACGGTCAAACCTCGCTGTTCATTAAAAGTAGCATCAGAGAGACCAATTAATCAGGTTTCTTTTCATCTGTCAAACAGGAACAAAAAAAAATGAAGGTACGCTCAACTTCATACATAGATAGTCATTAGAGGATACTGCTTTTTCTGTAAATGTTTTTTGTATGCATGCATTAGTTAGTCCTGCTTTATCTCTGGGCAAGGGTGTTGGAGTTTATTGTTATTTGGGAGCAAGGGTTGCCAATTTATGATGCTGCAAATTATAAATATCGGAAGGGAGGCTGATTATTTCCTGTCTAATTCAGAATTCTCACCCTAAGATACTTAATCTTAAAACACTTTTCCTGTGTCATTTAAAGGACTGCTAAGTGATTTGCTGCTCCCAAAAAATAATTGATTTGTTAAAAAACAAAATAAAAGTGTATTCAGTGCTTTAAACAATGTACACTCAAAGCAGTCAAGACTGAACATTTTCATAGGTTTAGAATGAGATATTTCTCATGAAACACATGTTTACCTCAATTTACAGCCAGTGAGCCAAAGGGTTTACTGACTGTAGAAGAAGAGGAGCTCTATGCTCATTGGCTAAAGCTGCCTGTGCTGTTTAAGTTAGCCATATGCCTTTTGCCGGTGAGTGGAACGTGTGAGGTGTAATCACTTCATACATGAGAAGCGTGTATGACACAGATCTACTAAATGTGAATTCAACCTGCAACACATTCATACGAGACCGCTGTCACATGTTACACTCTGATTGTCACCACTGACATAGACTCCAGTCTGCAGTGTAGTTCCGTACACTTAACTGATGGATACTAGAATTACAAAAATACCAAATTAGAGTTAACTAAAGTTTACTAAAGCATCCAGCACTCGTGTAACCCTGGGCAAAAAAAGGATTGTCATTTAGCTGACCCATCCAGATAGACGGCCAGCGCATCACAATGTCGATGTGAATGCAATATGCTTTCTCTTGCTAGTACCTAGCAAATGAAGATAGAAATAGAGGTTTCTGCTTGGACCCCGGAAGTTGTTGACATGTAGTTGTATATGAGAATGGGCTTGATTGTTTTAATACAATATCTAATCCTGGCAAATAAAGTGACATTAAATGCTTATGGTTATGTTTAGGACACTTGGAAAAAGGTTGTTGTCTATGTAACATATTGAAAAAGTTCAGTTTTAGTTCAGCATTGAGTCAAAATGATGATAATTTTCTAAACCATAACCTATGTTTCAATAACTGAAACACTGGATTAATATGATAGAGACGTAAATAAAATCTGGAAACCTAGAGGTTCGATTTTACAATATGAAAGTCAACAAAATAAACAGTGAGAATAGTTGTAGCTCATACTCACCGACAACTACTACAGACAAACTCCACCACCTCAATCAACAAGATGTCAGGTCGGGTCAAAGGTCATGGTCAAGCTGAGGAGTTGTGTTGACAAAAGCATTCCAGTGCTCGCATGTGGTTCTCTGCTGCTGCTTTAATAATTCTCTGTGTCCAGCCCAGAACTTTAACCTGTGCTTGTCTTTGTCAAATAGAACTAGGTGTGAAGAGATCTTCTTTGACTTCTAAGCAAACTTAGAAGAGAAGAGCACCCCCACTACACAGGGTTTCTTGTCCTCCCCGGAAGGCGTTTATGCCCTCTGTTTGAAAGGATGCTTTACATTTACCGTCGGCTAATGCAGACAGTGACATGAATTGATTCCCTCTATCGATCTGGGCCATGCTTACCAGACCTCAACATATTGCTGAGTTATGTTGGAAGTTTTTATAATGACTTTTCTGCTGGAGCCAAAAAGATCTTCAATAAACATCAGCGTTGATTTAGAGAGGACAGGAAGTGCTGCGGCCCAGCATCAACCTATGGAGACAGTCTTTGAAAGAGACAGACGTGCTAGTAATGACAGAATAACTAATAGCATAGCATAACAAAGAATTGTCTCAGAAGCTGGAGTGCTTTCTATTTTTTCTCCCCCCCTCTGGCTAAGTGTGTGACTAAAAAATAAGGGCCAGAAATGAGTCTTATCATTGCTCAGAACTGCTGGAAACTGAGTCTGAAAATGTGATGCTGATTCTTAGTAGGATCAGCAGTTCTAGCAACACGTCAACATCACAAGCAGTAAACTAGTTAAATTTAATAAACAAATTATGGGTTTTATATAGCAGTGGTGATTGTTGCTTGTTTATGTCTTCAATTACAAGTCCAGTGGAATAAATGTTTTGGAACATACATTGCTCTCCTTACCGTAACCATGTTACCAGTGGCTCTCTAGAAGAACACATCTGACAAGAAATAAAGCTTTAGGACACATTTGGAATCATTAAAATTGATATTCCTCCTTTATTGGTGGAGGCTAGCTGCCTCTCCACACCCTGTGCTCCTATCACTCAGGTCCAACTCACAGTAAGGCAGCAAACAAAACAACCCCCCAAAATGTTGGGGGTCACATAGAGTATCTTAAGTTGGTTCCTTAAAGAGGACCTACAATGCTAATTTTCAGGTGCATACTTTTATATATTGGGTTTCTACTAGAACATGTTGACATGCTTTAATGTTCAAAAAACGCTTTATTTTTTACATACTGACTGTGCCGCAGCACCACTTTTCACCCTCTTTCTGAAACGCTCTGTTTGAGCTCCTGTCCCGCCACCTCTCAAAAAGCCCATAAGCTCTCTGATTGGTCAACTTCTGTTGTGATTAGTCAACCAAACTAAACTTTTTGGACACACTAACTAGCTTTGTTTGAGGGCGTGCCAAACTAGCCGCTATAGGCAGGTATTATGCAAATCTGTAACTTGGTGACATCACCATGTTAAGGAAGAAAAGGCGTGACTTCAAACAAGGTGTTTCAGGCAGTTCAGGAGCAGTGTTTCTTCTGTCGACTTTGGGCTTTGTAACTTTGCAGACCTTTTACATGCACAAAAAACTATATAACACACTAACGGAAAGGGAAAAAGCACAAAAACATAAGTCATCTTTAATTAGAAACTGTAATCACTTACACAACTCGGGAGTATAGTGCAGCACTACACAACTCTGTCTGCATTTGCATTCTTACTTACCTCTGAATCATTGTATGCTCAACTTTGGGTGAAACAGCTGTACAAAAGTATCTGTTCACATTGTTAGCCACCATTTAAGCCTCTGAAACATGGTTAATGTTTAATCTGTTTAATCTCTTGTTGCCATTGCTTTTCTGGCTGTACAACACACAAATGCAAAACTATATAAAGCCTTCCTTTATAGTCGTTGATTTCAGAGACCAGTGTTTTGTTTTCACATTTGACGTTTTTAACCAACAGTTGTCACTTTGGAACGGCATCACTGTATTCTCACTGTTTGTTCTGAACTATCAACCTGACTGATCATCAAAGCTGTAATGGACTCACATCAGAAACACTAAACATGAGCCAAAAAAACACAGTGCAGTGCTCTGAAAGAAACCCACACTTCCTGAGATATAATATATCAACCCAGTTAATTTGTTCCTCTGTGCAATTTATAATATTCATCCTTGCGGATGACTAACTTCACAGAACTCTTCCATTTTTCCAAAGAAGCAATTACCTGACGTCCTAGTATCTGTCATTTCTCAGGCAGTAACAGATTGAACTAATTTCTGAACTGACCTTGATTGTAGAAGCCTCTTGCATTTAAGGTGCTAAGCGACCAGCTTCTCTCTACATTCCCGTTAATGAGGCACCAACACTTAATTATGCAAAACAGGTGTCATAGTAGGAGACTGATACACACATTGCTTGCAATTTCCTACTCTTACTGTGACGTTAGAGGCCTTTTTTAAAGCAGCTGTGCGCTCACATTACTGTGAAGAATTCCACATTCTTGCAACAGATATCGACCCCACAAAATACATGAAGCGATACACAATACTTACAAAACTTAATGATCCCTCGAGAGGCAAAATGTAATGCAGCATAAAGCAAACATAGAGAAATGGTGCACTGTCCTACAACGGCAGGTTTGAATTTCAGAATATAATACCAAGCACGGTCAATGCTGTGGCACCAGTTATAAGAGAAAGAGCAGGCATGATAGAGAATATGAACCATGGCGCATCAATGGATCCGAGTCCATATGATGGGAAAATAGCCAGCATTAGTAAGAATAGCGCCGAGCCATTAAACGTTTAAAATTGCAGAGCCAGTCGAGAGGGAAAAGCAAAGCATTTTAAGGAGGGTTATGAAGCTATCAGCCGAACCATGCATTCCACCTTACTTAGTGCTGAGACTTATCTCTACAGACAAACCTAAATATCCCACAATGACTGCCATGACTGCTTGTAAAAGTAGTTTCAGGTTCAATGTGCAAGAACTGCATTGCAGAGGAAAGCCTTGTTTTCAGTAAAAAGATGGGATTTAATTCTAGTCCTAGACCTGTTAGCATGTCAGAGTAATTTGACACATTCTGGAAGCTGTCCCTTCAACTATTAGATACCTGGTCTTTTAAAATGACATCAGATATAGCCAGACTTTAATGAATGCTCAGCCTAATGGACAGTAGTTAATGAGGTGCTCCATAGTCGGTCAGTCATTGATCTTTCTCAACAGTGAATGAGTCCTCATTCTAAAATGATATCCTGTCCCCACTGTGTACTTTGGGTTGCATAAATGGTAGGACAAGCATATCTTCAATCAAATGATGGTCAGCCACTATTAGTTGAGTAGTATAAAGTCTGTACCTGCATTCCACAGGACCATGCCCCGGCTGTGACCTTTTTCTTTGGATTGGCACCAAATTTTTTTCTTTTGTACAGTCACTGTCCTCAGACAACCCAATCTCATGGGACGGGCATTCCGTATGTCCAACACAGTCACACAGCAGTTCGTGAAATAGTCCCGAAATTGAATCAATTTGATTCTTGTATAGACATAAATTTCCCTTTTTTTGTGATGCTCAGCACCACTTTCAACAATTTATTTTTCATGCTTTCTCCTATAAATATGTAGCAACATGTGACGCATGAGTCAATTTCGGCTCCAGTCTTTTCAAAATAAAAAGATTTAGTTAGGTTTAGCAATAGATTGACTTGGTTAGGCTTAGGCAATAACGTACTTAATTACACTTCGAAAATGATTTTGGTTTGGGTTTAAATAACACCGGAAGTTACTTCACTTAAGTACAGAAGTTACGTGACAAAAACTTCTTGGATAGCTTTAGAAAAAAGATCGTAGTATGGGTTAAAATGACTCTGGGAGTGCAAAAACTTAAGTACAGAAGTTAGGCGACAAATAAATCAACATTGACTTCTGGTTTCACACAGTACACAAACACCGGTCTCCTAAGCCAACGTCCTGTGTTTTTTGACCCACCCATTCATCGCGACCTCCTCGCCTCCATTTCCATCCAATTGTCCAATACTTAGCTTTATGATGAAATGCCTGCAAAAATGTTTGTGTGTACTTTGTGTTTAGCTTAGCAAACATGCTAACATGCAAAACTAAAATTGCAACCATAGTAAACATTATACCTGCTTAAAGGCAGGGTCAGTGACCTCGAGAAACTAGCAAGAGTACACTAGATTTAAAAAAAATTATCCAACCGGAAAACCGAGCCAAGTGTTGCCAACATTTAGCAACAAGCTAAGTTGCTAGCTATTAGTCCCTAAATCTAGTGAGTTACCAAGTCAACAACACTCACAGTCCATCGCTTCACGCCTCCCTCCAAAGCCCCTCCCCCAAAATCATCATTACAGACATAAACATATCATAATGAATGTGAACGGCGATCATGGCTATTGTTAGTAGCCTACTCACAGCAGTCAACCCTACCTCTAACACCAGCATATTAACATTGTCATTGTGAGCATGATGAGGCTGACGTTGGCATTGTAATGTTGGCTATCTACATGTCGGAAAGATCTGGACTTTTGATTTGTATGCATATTTTTATCAAACATATTTAATTAAGTACAGATTGTACTGTGAACGATAACAGTCATTAAAAAACGAGTGGTGCTCAGATGATGGGTGCTTACCATTTCAACAGGGTTACACCCCCTCAACGTATTGAGAACTGGCTGAGCATTGAGCAAGAGGCAGTACAGCAGTTAACACAAATTACATGAATCATCAAACACAGAAAAATTACACTTCGGGCATTAGGAATCCATATAAAGCGTTTCCTGACGGGGTTATAATCACTGCACTGGATCTTTTTATTACATCAGTATGTCAAAGCAGTCAAGTGCTCTTCACATTCTCCATTTAGACAATTCAGAAAGGCCCACACACTCTCTAACTGCAACTGTGTGGGATATATGTCACGCAGTGGTAACTTCTACATGTCACCTGTCTGGGACACTTTATGTACAATTGATCCTCCAGAAGCCTCACTGGAGCTATTGGCTTAGGGCTCAATAAAAGAGGAAGCACAATTGTAAAAACTGATTTTTGTTTTGATATGGTGGACTGGGCTTAAAGCAATCTGGTGAGGACGTCATTAACTAGTGTAGTTAAGAAAATTAGTTAATCTTTTTATAACCAACCCCTGCTGTCCGGAGTATTTCCTCAAACACCTCCTGTTCCCTTTCAGTTAGCTGGTTTGGTCCCTGGGAATACAACAGGAGTCTATCAACCTGGAATCGAGCGCACTCCATGAAAGATCAGACAACAGATCAATACTCCACATCCTTAAGGATGAGTCTGCTAAGTCAAACAGAAAGAAAAGGAGAGCTTTGATATACAGGGAAGGTAGAGATAGCAAATCATGCCAAACAACAAGACTAACAAGTCTACCCATCGGTACTGAGAATACGATCAATGGGAAGAAGATGTGTGCTGGAATATATTTCGCAACACAATTCACCGAGACCTCGTTGTTTTGCAACATTTCCATTCTGCATGGAATGCAAAAAGCAACAACCTCTTGCCCCATATCCACCACTACACACAGATATACACGTACAAACACAAAGAGGAGTTTTACATACGTGTTCTCACTGCTCAAAATATAAACATCCTTAACATAATACAGGACACTTCTGCCATCAGTAAATGGATACCTTCGCTTTGTTTTTTGAAATAAAGGAAAATGATTTTACCCACCAGTGTTCAAAACAACCAAATCAAGGATTAGACAATTACAAAGGCAATGAGGCAGGTGCTGGACTATTGGACTTTTGATTATCTGTTAAACACAGTTGTTGTGAGATGCATCCTGCAGGTATTACCTCCGCCAAATCTGGGCAAACCAGAAAACGACTGGTATGACTATTTATATATCACATTGACTGTTAATGGAGTTCTTTTTTTTTTTTCTCAATTGAATGGGGATGTAGTGAGCCATTCAGCCAAAATTGTCCGTGCATGGTTATTAACTAATCCCGTCTATTTCGGAGACTGGCCATGATGGCGGTATCAATTGGACAGCACCACCCTGCACACTGGAGCACCGGAATGGCAAATCAGTTTAGCATTTTTTCGAGATTTATTGAGTTTCTGTAGTGCGTTTAGGAGATGGGATTTTTTTTTTTTTCCATTTACTACAGCTCCTTTGGACCACTCAGGTGGTAAGCAGTAACTCCGTAAAAAAGCCACTACTTCCACTCGCTGGTGTTTAAATCACTTCCTTACGAGCATGTAATTTTCCCAGGTGGTAATGGACTAAATAGAAAAAAAGGCAAGTTTTAATGGGTGAGTGCTTTCAGGCATCATTGAGTTCTGGTCGGCTGTTTGGCTAAGTCGTTCACAACCTCGGGGGAAGAGTGTGTTTACAGTACCTCGCCACCTCAGTAGAGTACATTTACATCAAACTACCTGCGCTGTCTCAGTTCTCATTTACAAGGTAAGTGAGATGGATCAACGCAGTCTCAGAGACCTTTAATCCACCAAGGGGGGGGGGTTTGTCAGTCAGCGATGCATTGATTTTGAAATCATACTGAAAAGCAATAACTACATTTTCATGGTTGGACTACTGGTTGACGGATGGGGTAACGTTTATTCAATACACTAATTTAGTTTCATGCATAGTATACAATATAATCAGAGGTAGAGAACATTTGTAGACACAAAGTATTTAAGTATTTTAGCAATTTTACCCCATTTTTATCAGCATGTGATTGCATAGGTAGGGAATTTGAAACCAGTGTGTGAATGACGGGCCCTGCCACTAAAGGTGAATATTGCTATATAGAGAGGTAACTACTGTATCTTAATACATCGAATGACTAATACAGAAACAAATTATATATGAAAATCTTTATGATTATAAGCTTCAGACATTCAGATCCTCTAAATCGCCCGAGAGCAGCTACACAGCTGCGGCGCCAATAGCAGCTATTAAACATGGTTCATTATGACTCAAGATCGCGTTCACCTTGACTTTAGTCTTCACCGAAGAGTCTTTTGAGTTTGACATTTAACGCCATAAAGGTGAATATTATGGATCGCTTTATAGGGCATTAACATGTCCTTTCATGTTTAAATGGAGCCCCAACTGTGAATAATTAGTCTAAATAATGGAACTTCCAACCTATTCTTAAAAACCTCTCTTTGTACCCCCCGGAACTGCTTTTCCCCCCCAGACATTTTTCACAATTTTTAGTACATGTTTGTCAAAAGGAACCTTCAAATACAGAAATGTTCTGTAAAGTGTGGTTTTATCTGTGGAGTATGAGTCACTTTAACTACAGAAAGATCCATGGCTTACAGCATTGAACACTAAATAAAGATCTTGGACATATGCTCAGGTGATACGCTGTTTGAAACTGTGTTAGACTCTATGCAAAGAAGGCTCAATGTAGTGATGTAATGAAAGGCAATATGTTAATTTCAACTAAAGAGACTAGAAGACAAATCTACTCTCCTGCTCTCCATCCTTGAAGAGTCCCATAGGATGCTTGTTGTTCACTTAAGAACTAATGGCTTTAATTATTCATTATATAATAATGGGAATTACTATATTGAAACAGATATAATTACCATCTTCAATGAGATAATTATGTTAATAATGGTACGCGCTCAGGTTCATCAAGCTTTACTTTAATGTGCATCTAGAAAGAAATCAAACTGCAGCTGAACACATTTGTCAGAATCCAGCACCTGTGTTGCTTTGATCTCCAGGAAACGCTTCCACGGGGAGTCCTTGAGGCCCACTGTAAATGTCTGACATGCTATCAATTTAGTCAAAGATTAAAAGAGGCTCAAATAGTTCCAGCGAGATCTTCCAACACACCTTATTCTGCAGGCAACAGTGTGCACTCGGTTGCTCCTTTATGCAAAACGCAGCCCATGATTAATGCACTCTATTTGCAGGGGGAGGTGAACATAGCAAGCTAACGACATTCAACAAATGAGCTCATAGTGAACTTGCACTGGCAAACGCGCTTTGCAAATGCATGCAAGTTAATTTTGGTTTTGATGATTATTCTTTTAGAAAAAAAAACATCATTACGTTTGATTAAATTAAAATGCTATGTGTATATTCCAGTTTCTTTCCAATTGCAGTGATATTAATAATTTATATTTCCATTTAACAGTAAAATAGACAACGTCCCTGCCTTTATACCACAGCTGAACTTGTCTGCACTGTCATACTTAAATTTAACGCCCCCAAATCAGGTAGCACACACTAAATTTGTTTTAACATCACTAATTTCTTAAACACGTTAACGTGACTTGCAATTTCGGGAGCTGGAGTGGCATCATATGAAACTAGAAAAACCTAAGGAATCCATTTGTGTCAACAATGTCATACTAACTTGTCGCGAAGGAGGTTAAATAACGCTCCAAACTTGCGCTACATTTTGGTCAGGAAAAAACTGTCTCCGCCATTTTCAAAGAGGTCCCTCGACCTCTGACCTCAAGGTATGTGAATGAAAATGGGTTTTATGGGTACCCACGAGTCTCCCATTCACAGACATGCCCACTTTTTGCTAAACCCATGTAGTTTTGGGCAAGTCATAGTTTAGTAGAGTTTTTGACTTTGATGATTTTAGCATATATTTCATGCTAAAAGCAGTACCTGTGAGGGTTTCTAGACAATTTGTGGCCGTTGTTTTGTGTTGTTAATTGATTTCCAATAATACATATATAAATACATTTGCATAAAGCAAGCATATTTGCCCACTCCCATGTCGATAATTACTTGATAAATACTTGATAAATCTCCCTTTAAGGAACGTTTTGAACAAATACAAAATGTGTGATTAATTAGGGATTAATTGTGATTAACTATGGACAATCATGCATTTAATCACCAATACATATTTTAATCAATTGTATTATTATTGCAATAATAACTTTGATTTTATTTTATTTGTGCCTGCTGCAACAAGTATTGGTGATATTTTCCTTATCGTTGACCGATTAAACTTGACTGGAAATTCAGTCAAACCTCGACGCCAGTAAAGGTTATATAAATTGCAGAAAGTTCACCTCAAGGCTTCCCCTGTGGTTGTCTTCACTTTTGGCCCCTCGTATTAACTGCTACCATAGTTGTTAGACGCTCCAAAAAAGGTTAGAATAATTATTCAAAAATGGTACTCGAACCATGGCAGGGGCGTAAGGGATCATCACCACCCACATTATTTACTGCATGACCTACTCTCTCAAACAAGGTGACTCTACGTCTTCCATTAGTTTTTTGCTGCTGGAGTACATTAAATTAAAATCTTGTCAAATCATGTGAAACTTACTCTTAAGCTTTTAAAGAAAGTTTTATCGAACAGCATCGGCAGTAAAATCGGTAGAAGGAACTGTTAAACCTTACACCCTCCGTCAGCTGAAATCAGTTAATATTCCTTTCTCTCAAATATAATTCTATCAGCTTTTTGTTGCATTACAGTCATATCAGCGGTCTTTCAGATGGAGTTAGCCCCATGAGAGAGATTGAATGGCTCTTTCCCCCCTCCTCCTCCTCTCTTCTGATCCCGCCAACGCAGGGGGCAAGCAATTAAACTCCTTGTTGGAGTGAGGTTATCTCAGTGTCCATGACACGAGCACAACAACGGAGTCCCACTGCAGGGCTACGTAAACAAGACGTGCCATGGGATGTTTGTTGCCGGCTATCAGCGCATTGAGGGGATCAGCGGAGACCCACCCCTCTCCTCACATCGTCATGAACAATACAGATTAACCTCAACAACACCCACGGCTGATTAAGAGGCTCTGGAGGGCCCCG
>CAKALG010034639.1:0-12404 GCA_916700815.1 Helicolenus hilgendorfi | reverse complement strand
CCCCCCTCAAACCTGGATGGCCTGCCTTTTGTGTACACAGCAGGCCAGGCGGGCTGAAAATCCTGCCGGGGATCAACAACTCTCAACAACGCAGTGAAGGCTGCAGGCAGAGAAAACAGTGAGGATGCACAGAGCGTACAGCGAGAAGTAGAGAATGACGCAAACCACAGCATCACGGCTACATTTGCCATTTTTTCTGTGGGAAGCTGTCTTTTTGTGAGAAAAAAAACCCACACATGTTGGCTACTTAAAGTCACTGCAATATCATGCACATTGTGAGATTTATTTTGAAATTCGTCAACGCTCTGATTGTTTTCTACAGGACTACCCAACAGTAATAATCCTCAACATTTTTAGATGAATACATTTACATTTTGCATTACCTAAAGCAAGCTGCCCGCACATTTGGATTTACATTATATTTTGCACTGAGTACACTCAGATTTTGTAATGCATGTATCACATGTACAGTACATGTCTCTTGCATTGTTACTACTAAAGAGCAATGTAAAAATCATTTGGATAGTTTGGCATTTTTATGGAATGGAATGGTAACTATATCAGCTAATTAATGTTTCATAAAACATGAACCCTGTAAAATTATGGTTGCTAAGCTATGATTGGTCAATTGCATATGCATTTAAGGAAGGATCATGCAAATGGTAGGAGATTGTTGACAGAGGATGATTATGTATTCTGCTGGATTTACTGAGGTCAAGTTATTTGCAACTGTCACTTTTGCTGGGAAAATACTCCGCCTCTGAAAGGGAGGTGCAAACACAGCGCAGATGGGATTTACAAATGTCACAAGGAATGTTGTAGTGGCGCAAATATTATTTTAAGGGAATACTTCACCATTAAAATGACAATTTGTATATCAATTACTCACCACGTGTTACCTTGAGTTCATGAAGAAATTTCTATTTTTCTCGCATGCCTCCACGGTGAACGGAGAATCCCAAAACGTCCGAAAACTGAGTAAATCATTGATGAATTGAAGTAAATGGAATTCAGGTTTAACAAAAGCAAAAATATATAAAAACACAACATTTACAAACTCTATCAAAACTCATGCAGCATAATCCGAGTCTCAATTATCCGGTCGTAAGATCACTACTTCCCAAACACATGCATCTTCACTAAAACAAACAACAAATTTAAAACTGCGAATCCGTGCATGAGATGGTAGTGGAGGAAGTGTTTTAAATAGTAAGGCTTTAGCAAAGATGCATGTGTTTGGGAAGCACTGAGCATACGACTGGATAAATTAGACTTGGATTATACTGCACCAGTTGAGTGAGAGTTTGGTAATAGATGTTTTGATATAAATGCAGCCTCCATTTACTTCAGTTCATCAAGGATTTACTCTGTTTTCGGATTCTCTGTTCACCGCGGAGGCATGTGAGAAAAACAAAGATTTCTTCAAGAATTCAAGGTAACACAGGGTGAGTATATACAAATGGTCATTTTGTGAGTGAAGTAATCCTTTAAATCCAGCATTGTCTACATCCATGTTTTCTTGCTAGTTGTTGACTGCTCCCTGCCTTTGCTGACACATTGCAGCATATCATGGCATATGCCCACCACCTGTAGATCAGGGAGTGTGACACCATTGGTGACATAAACAAAACAGCGACACATTTCACTATTTAAAGTTTCAAGCTGGCAAACGTTACATCTTTTTTTAAAGGTGTTGAGGTTGAGTGAAGCTACAGCATGCTGGGAGTTTGCTGAGGTTACTAAACTTCATCTATTCAAAAGAATCAAAAAGGTGAAAGTTGTCCTAGTAGTTGTGAATTTTAGAGGCAGTGCAAATTGAGGAGAAGTCGTTGCATCCTTACGAATGGAATAATTTAATTTTGCTTGAATTTGAGAGCAAAATTCATGCTTATTCCGAGGCTTTATGACTCCATTTATAAAAAGGTGCAGAGCTAAGAAAAGGAGGAAAATAACAACTGGAGGTCCTGGTAAGATTTGAACTGAGCCAAACCCAACAGAAACATGCACATTTGGTGCATACATTAATAGCTAGCCGGTAGTAGATTGTTTTGTGGCACCAGGCAAAAACTGGGCTCTTGTTCAATCTGAATTCACCTCAACAGACGGACCAAAACCAACTGGACAGTCACAGAGATGCCAGTCAAGCACAGTCTGAACACGGCCACACAGTCCTGAGAAGAGTTCTAATCAGGAGGCAAATGAAAACAGCTGTGTGGGTGGACTGTGGCTGTGGAGGGCATACGCAGGATGATTCCCATCCCTGGCAATTAATTGCTAAAAAAAAAACAATTCTTTGACACACACACACATATGGGCATTTGGGGTCGGCGCCATTGTTGTTAGAGGTGCAAACACTGGAGGCGGAGGTGCATGGTATGCATTGTAGCGGGCAGCGGCGTGGGTAGAGCGTGACGTCACTGTGTGTAAAAGAATTCAATTTAATTTAATTTATATAACGTCAAATCATACCAGAAATGATCTCGGCACATTTTTTATATCGAGCAGGTCTACATCATAGACTGTGAATAAGAAGTGGACGTCGTCTCCGTGACATCACCCATTGGTCTATGGACTGCCGTTTTGAAGCCTCAAGTTTGGCATTTTGGCTTTCTTGGTTTTGTGCAACCACAAGTGACACGAGATGGTGGAGATAAGTGCAATCAAGCGCTGAATAAGACATTTTTTGCGACCAAAATGGTACAATTAACTTTCATGTACTGAAAACACACTGTGAAAGGGTTAATGTTGTAAGACGAAAACACGGATAACTCCTAGACCGGACAACGCAGTGGTAGCGACCTGTCAATCACAAGATGAACATCATGCTGTATTGAATAAGACTTGAAACTAGCGATTGAGACCATAAACTCATGTTTACAATGTTAACTGAGGTAATAAATAAAGTGAGAAGTAGGGTTATTTTCTCATAGACTTCTATACAATCAGACTTCTTTTTGCAACCAGAGGAGTCGCCCCCTGCTGGCTATTAGAAAGAATGCAAGTTTAAGACATTGGCTTCACTTTTCAGAAGCGGAGGTTGCTCACTGGTCTAGACCGTACTCTATGATTTACAGAGACCCAACATTCCCTCATGAAGAAGCCACTGGGGCGACAGTGGTAAGAAAAAACTTCCCTTTAACAGCTAGAAATCTGGAGCAGAACCAGACTCTGGGTGGTCGGCCATTTGCCTGAACCGAGAGAAAGAGAAAAAGAGAGAGAGAGATGCACAGCAACAACAATAATAGCACAACAGCTATAATAATAACAATAACAATAGTAGCAAGTCACATATTGACCTGCTGTTACTATTGGCTTCTCAGAACGTCCAGTGTGTCCCACTGCTCCCTTTAAAGTAAAATTATATCTTGTTTTGGCCTAAAAATGCAAATGATTTTAAAGGGAGCAAATTGCATATTTGTTTTTCTCTCCGGTGAATTCTTTTAATTGTTACTACCTACAGTTTAACCATTGTAATTGCTTGCACATAATTATAAAAATTGTACACCTATTGGCTTAGCGAAATCAGTCGTGGAGGCAGAACACTTAAATCGCTGTGTGAGCTAACTTATATGAGGTAAACAGCAGGATGCCAAACTGTGTCTCACTTCCTTTCTCAGTCCGTTTAGTGCCACAGTGGGAAAGAGAGAGTTTGGGAGTGAAGGAGCTGATTGTCTTCCGGTCGATGTATCATAAAATGACTGCGAGAGATGAACTGGTTTGTATGAGGTGGGGAAAAAGATGGAAGTTGGAGAAGCATGTAATATTCTGCACCTTTCCCCCCCACAAAGCTGCAGTTGGCAAATTCACATGTTTGGGTCCCCAACTTGAAAAAGAATGAGTTAAAGCTCATTTACCACACCAGTGCACAAAGAAACTTTTGGATTTTTCTGTCATATATCACTTCCTGTGTAGAGAGATGATTTCCTGCCTGAGATATTCCTCTTTTGAAGCCTCATTGTGATTCAGGTTGATAAATGACTAACTTGGATTGATAGACATTTTCTGAGACCTAATGGCTGAATGAAACACGACATGAAAGGGTTGTCGGCCCACTGCTTAAACAGGGTTAAAGAACTCAATGGGTTTCAGGGGAACTTCCACCCAGCAGGACGCAGAATCACAAGGCTGAATAACTGCAGCGGCTTTGAAGCTCAGACATATTCCATATTCTCTCTCAACCTCTGTCTCTCACCCTCACACATGCACACACACACATGCTTCTTTGAAACACTCACGCTGAATGACGAGGGAGCAGTCAGCGGATCATTGATCTTGTACAATACTTGGATCATTCATATCTTTATAGATCACTTAGACCGCAGCCAATAAAGAATGAATGTCGATGTTTTACATTAACATTCATTTGTCCAATTAGGGAGTACAGGATGACAAAAGACTACAAAAACGTTATTGGAAAAAAGGAATTAAACTCCCTCCCTTTATCAGTATCTGCAAAATGTCGTAGATTTGTCACTGTATTATAACTGCAATAATCATTTCTTTACAATGGGGCTATAAATGAAGTATAAGAAGTTATGAATTCACCACTCGTACAGGGATCGTGGAGCGGTGTCACAAAGTGCTCCTTCTTTCGACAAAGAGCCTACAGCCATGCTAGCGGCTTTGTGAGCATGTACTTTGTGCAAAGCTACATTTTGAGCTAAATGCTAATGCCAGCATCCCACCATGCTCGCAGTAACAAATTGCTAACATGATGTTCAGCAGGTATAATGAACTAAACACACAGAAAGAGCTGCAAGTGATGGGAATGTCATTAGTTTTGCAGATATTTGATCATAAACCCAATTTTTTACCTGACGATGGCGCTAGATGAAAAGTCACAGGATCAAAAAAGTGATTACAATTCATCCCCGAGGGGAAATTGAATTGATTTTTGTGCATTTGCAAAGCGCGCCCTGCCGGGAGGTTCTCAATGTTATTTTTGTGCATACAGGATTGACATATGCCTCTTAACCTGCTTATAATATAGTTACCATATTGACCTTGATTATGAGACAAAAGAAGAATTCAATCTGACCAGAATGCACCAGTAACAGTAACACCTTGATAAAAACAAGGTAAGGTGATGTAAATATATCTGTTAGATTAAATTGTCTTGTTTGAATAGGCCAAAAATTAAACCGTAGCCCAAAAAGTAACCGTCAATCTGAAGCCAGCTCTAACTTTCAAGGACTGTTAACGACTTCTGGTCATCGGAGCCAGTCCAACCAACATGATGATATCCAGATATGGTTTAAAGGTGTCCTGTCCTGTCTAATAGAGGCTGATCGTCACAAGCGTTGACGTGAAACATGCACCCATTAAAATAAATGTCAGAGATCCTACAGTATGTGGTTTAAGCTCTTGGGTTGGCGAGCTCTCGCCAATCATTTTCACAGATTGAGACATGACTTCTACACTACAGAGGAAAACACTGAAAAAGGAAAGAACAAATAAACAAAACATGCTTATTTTATATTTTTTTCAAGGCCACACTGAATACTAACAGCTCGTCTCAACAATGAAGCATGGAGGAAGCAGCAGATAGTTCTGCCTCAGGGTACGAACACTCACAAACCACTGAAAAATACAAAACTCAGTCAACTCAATACTATACATTTGACAGAAAAATCATTTTGCCTGTTATTGGGTCACACATCTTCACAATGACTCAGAGTAAAGCAAGAAAAAGACGCAACAGGGGATCTTAAAAGTATTGACAATTTGTGTCATGGCAAAGTCAAAATCATGACCTGAAATCTATGTGTGTTGTGTTTAAACACTGATAACATTAAACAACATTACCATCTCTCCAATATAATCAGATACAGATAATCTCTAATTGTAATCGTTTGTTCAGCCTGTGTTTGGAATTTGATATATTTAATTGATAAAACTTGTCAGCAAAACAGCAAAATTCCCACTGAATCCATTTAGTTTATACGAACTATAAAAAAATAATAATATATTTCCAGAAAGGGTATTTGTACATGAGCAGTATTTGACTTTTGTTGTGGTTTAGCAAGTAAAGTTGCAAGAGACTGATGAGTCTGATTTTAATTCCTAAGGAAACAATTACCTGGTTAAACACTAAGAGAAGCTGTGAATGAACAAACTGTTAAATGATAACCGTAGTGCTTAATCCTTCAAATGAGAGAGGGAAGCTTTGGTAGTTCAGCAGTTATGGGTAAATAGGTGGAAAGGCTCCAAGCCTCAGAATATATAGAAGGATCTGCCTGAATGTAAGACAGATTTGTGAAGTGCACACTGGATGATATAGACCGAGAGAGACGCAGTGACAGACAGAGAAATATTGACTGAGTTAGACTGGAGCGTGTGTCTGAGGAACGGAGGATATGGGTAGGCGTAGGAACGAGGGGAGGGGGATTGTTTGTGTGCTCAATATCACGCTCCGTCAAAAGCTGTAATATCTCTTCCATTTCATTAGTTGCTACATGAATAGACCTGACAGCAATCAGCGGCCGAATGGCTGATTGAAAGAGAAGTGCCTCAGCATCAGAGAACATCACAGAGCGTCATGAACGAGCTTGCCGTTTTTTGTAGGTACAATGTTTTTTCGGGAAGCAGGAAAATAAACCTCAGCCCAGCTTATATCTAGAATATGTAACAGATGTACGACTAACACTTTCTGTAATCAATGACAAGTATTTGCAAGTTTTTTCCAAAGCATTTTATACTATAGATTAATGCATTTTCCCACCCTAAAAGATGAGACATTTTCAGACCGGAGGAAATATTTCATAGTTCTAACAACTCCCCATTATATTATGTCCACACCGCAAGAACTAGGAAGGATTGTTGTTCTTAGAACACCGTCATGTGGGACTTTTTTAGCTCCTATTTCAGAGTTTGTACTCCCCCAGCACAACAGGAACACCTGAGAGAGCACAAAGGCTAACCCAGTAGCACAGAGGCTAACCCAGTAGCACAAATGCTAACCGAGTAGCACAAAGGCTAATCCAGTAACATTAGCACAAAGGCTAACCCAGTAGCACAAAGGCTAATCCAGTAACTTTAGCACAGAGGCTAACCTAGTAGCACAAAGCGCACCCACTGAGCCAAAGAAAGGATAGCCGATTCGAACTGAAATTGCAAAAGGTACATTTGTGATGGCTATTTTGCTTGCGTTTATATACTTCTGGCACAGAGTTGTTTATTTATTCGTATATTACTAAAAAAGCAAAGAGAGCTTATGAAACTTAGCAAACTAGCTACTCGCCAATCTCCCAGGTGGAGATGTGTGTGAGTATTGCTGGCCGGCTTATGTCCTTCAGCGTTCCTATTGGCATTGCAAATGCAACCAGAAAAAAAGCAACTGAAGGTATGTAGTTCTCAGGGAGCTCCCCAGTGGGCCGTTCCTCTCAGGAAGTCCCCAGAACTGTTTGATCCAAAAGCGCCTATGGACATGAACGCACCAAACAGCATGAATTTGTCAGTTCACGCTCTCAAACATATTACCATGCATTGATAACTTGACATGTTGTTCACTGTGATAGATTAGTTATCTCAAGCGGGTTTCAACTCCCTGTAGTTTCATACCATGCTAATGCATATAGAAGCCAATGGCTGTAGGCAGGGAAAGAAAACAAATTCTAAAACTTATATTGCACAAGTTTTCTTTAAGATGCTCAAACTGTTGGGACTAGAGAACCAGGACAGCGTCATTCATCATAAATGTTTACTGGGGAGATGCACAGGGGGCAACTGAAGGCATGAGTCTCCATTTCAGTGAGGAAATGAGCAGTATTATTTATTTATTTTTTGCAGCGGAGGATCCTTACCAGAGTTGACAGAGCCGTCTTTGTTGATGGAGGCCAGGACACAGGGAAGTGGAACACCAGCTTTCTGCTGAACCTTGTCACTGGTCAGTAGTTTGAGCTGCTGCGATGTGACTGGTGGAAAGCGATAGAACTGGAAGGTGAAGTGGATGTTTTCGGGCCAATGAGGACCAACACCCGCCGCTGGGATTCTGGCAAAAGACAGAGGATGATGATTATTCAGAAAATAATGGTCGCTCAGAGTGCGATATTTAAAAGTAATATTGCAATGCTATATGAAAATAAATAGACAAGTGATTGATTTACCACCCTGAATATGATCAATTAAACACAAACTGTGATATTTTTATCACAAAATCTATGTGGGGAGTAGAGTGGTATGCATATTTGAAATTTGATGGTTTGAAATGTCATTAAAAACCTGGATGAGTAAATCACATTTCAGCTAATGATTTACTTCAGACAATTCCAGGAAAGAAAAAACTCAAATATGCATGTCTTGCACGTCCCACCGGAGACAGTTACTCAGCTTTACAGCTACTTAAAAGTAAAAACCCAATAATAAAAATGAGGATTAAAACTTAAGGTGGTAAATCACGCCTTAAAAGTGGCTATAAATTGGACTGCTGATTGAGTGGGTACAAACTAAGTTCTACACTTTTGATCCATTATAAGTGGATAGCTTGGCTCCTTCTTAAAAGTAAAGGAAGCGTGAAAACTATTAGATGCGTGGAGGACAGGAAATCAAGTCTGTTTGTGTCCAAAAAGCAGAGTACACGTGGCTGTATTCTGTTAACACAAAGGGAATAATTACATGTAGTTTGTGTTTGCTACGACTCCTATGGAGAAAGAAAAGAGAACCTCCTGGTGGTGTGTATTCCTTTTCACACAGACACCACCCTCTGAGTGTGATTTCACACACGTACACAGATCTAAACACACACTTCAAACTGCTGATGGCCCACAAAAAGTCCCGGTGAGCCTGCAAGCTCTCGATTTAGCACCGAGCATATTAAATAATGAGCGAGTTTCAGGATGAGCTTCTTTCTGCTTCCGTCTGATGAACAGATTAGCAATCAGTCATCGCGTATTCAATAATGAGGAGAAAAGAAAAAAGGCATCTGAAAACAAGCAGGGAGTGCTGGGAGGCCCCCCGCCATCACGGACAGGCCGTCAGAGCCGGAGGTTTCAAAGAGGAAACTAATAAGAGTGGTGTGTGACCTCCCAGTCAATCACTCGCTCTCATATTCCGCTGTTAAAGATGCAGCCGTGCTCCGTCTTCACAGAGGAGCCGGCATTAATATTAATTCTGTAAACAGACAATATTGATAATTATGGCGCCCGGGTGAGAGCTAGAAATTACACTGTCTATCCACAGGCTCCCCGCTTGCCTAAGTGCTACTGCTGCTGCTGCTGCCTAAATCCCTGCTTGCTATACCTGTTTGTCATAATTATGAGGTAACCTTCAACCCACAGAGATACGTAATGTATGTTCAAGTATGTGGTTATCACTACGCGCCTTCAGGTGGCTTTGAATAAACAAAACAGAAGAATCAAATAAGCTTTCATACCTTCACAACACACAAATTAAAGTGAGAATCCATACTTTCTGATATTAAAATATCTGCTTTGTTTTACTGTCTCAGACCGTTAATATGATAGTGTTGCCCTGGAGCTTTAAATATTTGCTGTTGTAATCTTACAATATAACTAGGTTTTTACCACCAAACTTCCTTCCAACTCGCCGGCAGAAAGGAAGTGATTTAATTGCCAGCCTGTATGGAGCAAACAGGATAGTGATGCTGTGCTGGGGGAAACTGGAGGTAGGAAACATGTCATTACTGACCTCTGTGCTCAACCTCGGTGGGGGAAACATTTTTGTTTGGTGTATGGTGTGTGCAGAAACAACTACTGCAGGTTAAAGTGGAACCAGGAAATCCGTCTGACTTCTTTTTAGCGATGTCAACTTGTCCTCTAAACCACAATTATCCTTTTATTGGCCAGTTTTGTTTTACTTTTATTTATCGGATCAATTCGATATTTTGCTTAAGTCTTATGTGGCAGTAATTTAGGCAGCAAAGTATTTGTGCATGTGATTTGTAACTGATTAACTGGAAAACAACTCTTAAATGTAAGAATTACAGCAGCTGAAAAAACTGACCATTTGAACAAGTGATAAAAACAAAGTCAACTTTGATTTTGGGGAATTGTTGGAAGGGCATTTATCACAAATATCTAACATTTAAAAAAACAAAACACCAAAAATTAACACATTAATAGACAATATAACTTTAAAAAAAGACAAACAAAATGCTTGTTGTTGCTGCTTAGCCATGATGTGCCTCTTTCCTGACACTTTTTCTTACCCAATCACTGCATCACTTTGCTGCACTTAAAGTGAAACTTTCTTATTTTTCAGTGACTAATGGGGACAACAATTTTTGAAATTGCTGCGAGCTGCGAGGGCAAGTGAGCAACATCAATGTAACATTACATCCACTAAAATTGCTTGTTTTTGCCTCTGACAGGCTCAGATTGTTATTATAGGTGTCTGATAACATTATGGAAAGAACCCTACAGAGAAATAAAACCTTTTTCTTACCTTTCACTTGATCCGGTCTGTTTGTAATTGTGTCCAAGTTCCGCTCAAGGAGAATTCTCGTTGTGAAATCTGAATATCCGTTTACTGTGGCTCAAATAAATACGGGCCACCATTGAATTCAAAGACCTTTTCCACATTGTCGAGATCATCTAAATATTCAGCCGTGATACTGAAAATATTTTAGATAACACTAAACTACGCTTTCTGTACTTCAACACAACAAACTCTGCCTGGCTAGCGCTCGTGTTTCCACCATGGTTGATTCCACTATTCCACCGTTGTCTTCCGGCAACACGTCCCCTCGCCAGATTTCACAACGAGACTTCTTCTTGAGCGAGACTCTTTCCATAATGTCTATAATAACAATCAGAGCATGTCATGGCGAAAACAAGTACTTTTAGTTGATGTAAATGATGGTGCCAGCTTGCCCCACTAGGATTACACTGCAGCCCATTAGCAATACTGGAGCAATTTCACAAATTGTTGTCCCCATTAGTCAGTTAGACAAAACATGGGAAAATAGGGTTCAGGTTGAAAAATACCAAAGTTACTCTTTATGGATGGCAGTAGTCAAATTCCACTGACATCATCACATAGCATCATGTTATGTAACAACATCCGAACACATCCTACACACCATACAGACAGAGAAACTAGTCACAGAGTAGCCGACGTGTTGATCTTGGCAACCAAAAACTCTTCAGATCTGCAAGATTGATATTTTTCATTGAAAACTGCGAAGACTTACATGATTACATGCAATCATGTGGAATATCAAATATAAATTCAAATCACTGTTATGAGTGTTCCATCATTTCCTCGTCTCTAAAGTTTGGAGCACCCTGAGGTGAAGTTAATGGCATCTATTACCACACAGGAAGAGCCAAACATTTTTATCTACATATATTAATCCTGAGCGAAAACAAAGCAGATCTGTCTGTTTCACACACTGTACTGAGAACAGCATCATGCGCCACGTGTCACTTCACAACCAGCGTTGAGGTTGCACACATGAAGTCATGGCAGCATGATGGTGAGTCCATGATGAACAAGAGTGATGTGAGTTGGGTTTATCAAACTGCTGACGGTGCTGATGACAAGATAGAAGGACACAAAGAGGGGAGTGTTTAGTACCCATCTTTCAGCAGCCCCCCCCCGTCCATTGTCAGCCCCTGACAGAGGGGACGCTGGCTCCAGGGTTTTTGTGATGGGCCGCTGACAGAGGAGCAATTCAGCCCATGCTGATGGGAAATGTGTTAATGTGTTTTTCTTCTATGTACTTGACATGTGTGTCGAGGATGACTGGCAGGACTTTGTGCCGGCATGTTTTAAGTGAATTGAGGTTTTGGCTGCAGTTCAATACAAAAAAAAAAAAGAAATCCGAAGGCAGACGGTGCGTTGTCATTCATAATGTATGTATATATTCCGGTATACTGGCCAGTGGCTCAGCGGACAGTAAGATGCAAGTTAAATGCTATTAAATCAATCATTGCACCAACGGGAGTTTCTGGAAACTAAATCATTATATTTACAGTAGGGCTGTCACAATATCAGATATAATATTGCTATCAATAAAATTCATCTCTAACTTTGTTTATTGTGCGTTTTGTCTCTTTTTTGGTTAATTACAGTAAAAATACAAGTGTAGAGAGGTGGAGAGAGAGTCTGTAACCATACCTGTATAGACTATATACAATTAATTTAAGAAGTGCTTGATTATTTACACAATATCATCATATGTGTATTATTAACATGATATCAATTATTCATTTTTAAAATATCACAGTTATCATCAATATCGCAACACCCCTAATTTACAGTAGTCTTTATGGAGCATATAATCACACGCAAATACATTGTGCAGCACATGAGCTGCTGCTATCAGTCAATAACATGTGACCCAGCAGGCGCTGCAGGCCTCACCTGGTAAACGCCAGAAACTGGAACACCAGCAGGTTGCCTTGTAGAGGGTCAGTGTCTTCACGCTGAGGGTCAAAGGGCAC
>CAKALG010034638.1:0-16994 GCA_916700815.1 Helicolenus hilgendorfi | reverse complement strand
AAATTTGAATAAATCAATCAATTAATAACTCAATAAATAATAAATAAATATAAATACAAATTAATAAAATAAATTCATACACTAGATTTTCAAAACATACTTATATCCCTGTGGTCTGAAATGATAACCTTAAAGGGGAATCCATCCATCATCTTGTTACTAGGGGAAAGGTAGAGGGTTCAAATTACAATAATCCAGAAAAACCCTAAAATTAAAAAATAGGACAATGTCTACATTTTTCAGATAACACCTTGAATGTTGTAACTGGTCAAGTTGTAACTGGTGTTGAATAGACAGCTATACAGACATGGCTTGAGCCATGAGCTTGTCATTCCTACCTAAGCACGGGAGCAGAAAAAAATAATATAAACATTCAATTAAAAAATTCTAGCTCTTTCTGCCATCTAGTGGTTAAAGTTTTTACAGCCAGGGCTTCACTCATAAATAATGTGACTCAAAACGCAAAACAAAAGATCATTTAAATGGTTGAATGTCCAAAAACTGTGAGATTGATGGACACAAAGATCCAAATATATTGTAGAGCAAGACAAAAAAGACACTACACTATGAAAGTATGAGTAATAATTAAATATATCAGACACATCATAACACGACACCTAAATAATAATAATAATAATATGTGTGCATTATCATAACACTGTCAGCTCAATAATGTCTCTGGCTTTGCTTTATTGCATACAGGACTCCTGTGGGGGCGAAGATATTAGATCTGTATCAAGGTGGCAGACGTCTGCACTCTGCTGTAAACCTGTGTCTTTTGGTATCGTCTTGTCCCCATATAGAAACGATCTGGTGAGGGAAACATTTGCAGAACAAAATCTATACCAAACCTTCAAAAAATAAGAAACAAACCAAAAAAGAAAAGGTACAAATTCTCCTTTAAAGCCTGCTGTATAAAGTAGAAAAGCACTGCACCTCCACTAAGAAGCTCTGGTCGTTCTCTCGGAGGTGGCTGTAGGTCTCCAGCAGGCTCTGGAGATGCTTCCACAGCCTTGCTCTCTGCTCCGTGTCCTGAGGACGCAGTCTGGGGACAAACACAGTTCACATATCAACCAGACGCCGCGTTAAAACGGTCCAGTATCAAGAGGGAACACGACTAAATGTCTCACTCTCTCCTGAGGAGGTTACTGCTGAGGGTGACCATGCCAAACATGACCTCGATCATCTTCTTCATCACGTAGATCTTCCTCCTCAGATCACCCTCTCCCTCCTCGCCGTCTCCATTCACAGCGATATAGAGACACTCGTCGAACTGAGGGGGACACAAAATGACCTAATTAGCTTTGCATTGCACATGAATAAAATAGAAAATGAAGTAAAGATGGTTGCATTAATAAGAAATACATGAAAAAGAGTTAAAAAAGGCTGCTGGAACTGAATGGACCAGGAACATAGTATATCATGCACTGCAAGAGGACAAAGCTCGGTTTCATTCCTTAACAAGACTCACATGACGAACACGACGCTTCGCTGTAAGAGCGGCCTACATTTAGGTCACAGAGCCGTTAGTGTTGGCAACGCAAAGTTCAAGAATGCAGGAATCTGCTTTAAGCATGAAGGGATTTCAAAATAAGGCCAAAAGTCACAAGATCAAATTCTTTTCTGGGAATTTGTGCAGGGGCGAAAACCGCTTTTATTTCGGAAGTCAGGCGCTATACCTGGTGTAGCACGTAGATATGGTTGTTCTCTGTGGTGAAGGAGGTGTAGCTGTCGCCCTGCCGGTACACCATGGTGATGCAGGAGATGATGATGGGAGCGAACAGAGTGCTGATGCTGTCCTCGAAGGCTGGAAGCTGACCGCCACAACAAAGAAAGGAAAGAGTTACAGCTACAGGACGGCAGTTAAAAACCATCACACAGCATCGGTTGATTTTCTTCCATCTCACCCCCTCGCCGTCTTCTTGAGACGCCCCATACTGCTCCTGGACGTTCTGCTGAAATTCGGGGTCAGTCCAGTGGAAGAGGACCTCGGCGCTCTCACTGGCTATGAGTAAGCACTTCATCTGGACCGCAGACACACTCCACCTGTCCCGCTTCGCTGTGGTGTCCTATTTACTCCAACCACTCCACATGCATCATGCTGTAATGAAAGAGGTCAAAAGTATTGTAGTAAAAGAGTCTAGAACATTATTTTTCACATGACTAGTTATGAATACATTAGCCACTGGAGAAGCTGAAAGCAAGGGGAAACGTTTTCCCACGCTGCATTGCCCTTTGACCTTAAATAAACAGTATCTAAGAGCTGATATTTTATCAATGACAACCTCTGGTGAGAACATAGATTAAAAAAAACGTAAGGTCAGAGGCGCTGTCAGTCAAAGCAGATATGAGTCCACTGTGCTCCCATTCACTGACGCTGTTTGGCAATTACACCTCAAGAGAAATGTTCTCATTCTCCTCAAGATTTAAAAAAAGAAAAAGATTTATAAGCCTTAATTTGATGATAAATGGGTGACTGAGCTTTGTAAAGTTCCTGCCCTCTAAAATCAGCTTACTAAAAGTAGAAAAAAAACCCTGAAAGGCTAAATGGTATTACACTGAATCTACAATCCTTTAAATTTAGTACCTTCTGTTTTGTTTAACAACTCTTTGTAAGGTGTTGGTCTTCATTCACATCACATAAAGGGTCCATTTGCAAAGATGCTATAATGATCATGAGGAACTACCATTGTGACACCTTTCTTGTCTCCACTCACCATCATAAATATGTGATTGCAACACTTCCTTAATATTGCTTATCATCATTAGAGTTGTGCACACAGCCTGCAGTGCTGCTGACCTTTTACACATGCATTTGATCATGTTAACGTGCTGTGAGTGTGAATGAACCCAGTACTGATAACCTGATATCTGCTGGATCTACTATAGACTATAAATGTGCAGTCAGGCATGACATAAAGGTACAATGTCATACATTTACAGATTGCCCAACAATCATATATTTTTCGTATCTTCTTTTCTACTTCTACTCCACCACATTTCAGAGGGAAATATTGTTGTACTTTTTACTTCACTACAATTATCAGACAGCTTTAGTTACTAGTTACGATACAAATCAAGATTTTTGCATCCAAAACATATGAAGAGCTTTCAAAATATGATGTTTTCTTACAACTTGAACTACCGAACAGTTTACACAAGTATAGCTGAAACGATTAGTCGATTGACGGAAAATTAATTGGAAACTGTTTTGATAGTGCTTTCAGTCATTTTTCATGCAAAAAGGCTTCATGGTTCCAGCTTCACAAATGTGAGGATTTGCTGCTTTTCTTTTTAATTATTTTATTGTATTTCTAATAATTGGGAATGTATTATAATTGGTTGGACAACACAAGCATTGTGAAGATGTCACTTTGGGCTATGAGAAGTTGTGATTGTCATTTCTCACTATTTTGAGAATGTTAACAATCAATTAGTTATACCTGCAGTAGGCAGAATGTTTAAGGCATCATTGGGCAAAAATTCCATAATAACCTTTCAGCATATTGTAATTCAAGTGTTCTGAGAGAAAACTAGACTTCTGCACCTCCTCATGGCTCTGTTTTCAGGCTTTAGAAAAATCTAGCCCGTGACGGGAGACTTTGGCCAATCACAGGTCATTTCAGAGAGAGAACGTTCCTATTGGCTGAGCTCTGGCTGGTGGGCGGTGCTTGGTATTTCCTCAACTGATCTCAGCATGGCTGCCGGGTCACAAACTTTCACATTTTACAGCTAAACAGTATTTTACAGTACAAGATGTTTATGAAAGCATTTTAGGTAATAATAATGAGGTAATGAGGTAGTAATAATAATAATGATCTAATGATATATAATAGTATAACAGTAAGGGGGACACATTTTTAATACTTCCGATTATACTTCCGATTATACTTGTACTTAAATTACATTATCAATGCAGGACTTATACTTGTAACAGAGTATTTTGACAGTGTGGTAGTACTTTTACTTCAGTAAATGATCTGAATACTTCTTCCACCACCACTGACTGTATGAGCCAGTATATGTAGGTCACAGGGTTTATTCAGCTGATGCTAAAGAGTTTAATATGTTTTTATCAAGTGAAGCTGTTCCGATCCATAGATTACACCCCGTGTTTTACATAAAACCTTAAATCACTTCCCCTTTACCCAAACTCTGAACTTCCTCGATAGAGAACAAACACACAGTTATAGTTCATGTCACAACTCACTGTGTGTTGTCTGTGTCGGATGATCCTCCATCATCTCAGTCTCAGTGTGTCTGCTGTCTCAAACTCTGCAGCTCTCCTCAGCTGGTGGACGGTCTCATCGCTGCTGTTGTTGTCTCAACTTTCAACCCAACCTGCTTCCTCCTCCTCATGCAACATGCACCACCACCACTGAGTCATGTGACAGCAGCAGCAGGAAGTGAAGCTGATCTGAACACAGATAGAGATATGAAGCTGTTGAAGGGCTGTCCTTTAAAGCTGCTCCTGGATAAGAGTTGGTAGTAAATGTTGATTCTTCTCAATGGGTCTGGTAGCAGCAGCAGCCTGGTGATCAGTGAGGCACGAACAGATCACGTGCTGCTGCCTGGGGTGGGTCACGTGACTGAGAGGCTGCTGTGTAGAGACAGTTTGGTATTTGAAGAATGTAGTTCAATGGTTGAGATTAGACGGCGAGTTTTTTTTAAATGTATTCAATTCAATTCAATTCAATTCAATTCAATTTAATTCAATTCAATTCAAACTTTATTGCAGACTCAAGGTCCAGATAAGAAAAGAGAAAGAAAGCAACAATAATACATTACATATAATACATTACAATACAGGAAGCACTATAAAAAGTCATGATTAAAAGATATTAAAACATTAATATTAATATAAATATATACATACATCAATGCTTTAAATATAAAGAACTATACCAGTGCCTCCACAGCTGTGATTGGTACAGTGTAGTGCTAAATCTGATGTGAGACAACCACAAGATGATGTCATTCTCACAGTGATTGAACCGGCATATACATTTGTACATGAGATTTCTTAATACAGCTTGAAAAGTATTTATGCATGCAGACACAAACATTTCACTTTCACTGCAACATCATGGTCTTTTTAGTAATATTCTCATGATCATTATATGCAACCTGAAGTCTCTGTAAGCTCGCTTTTTTATAGTTTGACCACAAATGGGCTGCATGTACAGTGGTGTATAATATACTCTGAACAGAGACATCTTCACTCTGTCTGAACACATACTAAACTTCCGTGAAAGAATGTTTTCTTCTGCGTACATCTTGTGGCGTTGCCTATAAATATCATCATCATCTGTCATGTCTTCAGTAATGAAATGTCCAAGATAGATGTGTATGAGATGTAGTGCAAATCTTCAAAGAAAATAGGCCTCCTTCAGTCAAATTTATTAAACACAAAACAGCAAAATCTGGAAACACCACTACTGATATTTTTTTTTATTCATTTTGATTTATTAATCTCTACATACAGAGGAACAAAAGATTTTTTTTCAATATAGTAGTTACATAAACATGTTCAGATTTTTCATTACAAAAAAATCAGTAAATATATTTCACAGTATAAAAATAATATAAAAATAAAATAAATTATACAACAAATAAAATGCAAGGAAAGGAACAGATGAATAAAAAAAACAGTAATAACAAGTGGGGTCTGTTAAACAATTAATGAACAAGAGAAATTGTTCACAATATGAATGCCACAGTAATACAACGATTGGGGGCTGTTTTTACATAAACCTCTAATTTAATAAAATACCACATAAAATTCTGATCAATATAAGGAGAAGTTATGAATTAGATTTAATTGCTTAAAGGTGCAGTGTGTAGGATCTGGCGGCAACTAGCAGAGAGGTTGCAGATTGCAACCAACTGAAACTTGTGTGCCAAGCATGTAGGAGAACTACGGTGGCCGACATGGAAACGCGAATAGCCCCATCATACACTGTAGATAAGAAGTGGATGTAGTCACCGTGACGTCACCCATTTGTTTGTGGACTGACGTTTTGAAGCCTCTAGTTCGGCATTTTGGCCGACGCCATCTTGGTTTTTAGCTGTCACCATCTTGGTTTTGGCCGTCGCCAAATCTTGGCGATTTTTACACAACCAAAATGTTACATTTAACTTCCATGAACTAAAAACACGCTGTGAAAGGGGTTTAAGTTGTAAGACGAAATGGGGACAACTCTCAGACGCCCTAAAGCATCCCCTGCTTTATGGTCTATTTGACTCTAACTGTGGCCATAATTTACTAAATGAACATCATGCAGTATTGAAGAAGACTTGAAACTAGCGGTTGAGACCATAAACTCATGTCTACAATGTTTACTGAGGTAATAAATCAAGTGAGAATTAGGCTCATTTTCTCATAGACTTCTATACAATCTGACTTCTTTTTGTAACCAGAGGAGTCGCCCCTTGCTGGCTGTTATAAAGAATGCAAGTTTAAGGCACTTCAGCATTGCCTTCAATTCTAAGACCACTTGAGACCACTAGAGTTGCCCGCTGGACTCTCTCTAGACCCAGTATTTGGTTTGTCCATTCTGGGCTACTGTAGTAACATGGCAGCCAGCTCCCTGAAGAGGACCCCCTCCGTATGTAGATACAGTATAAGCGGCTCATTCTAAGGTAACGAAAACATAACGATTCTTATTTTCAGGTGATTATACAATGAGGAAAACATCTACATATTAATATTATATTCTAATTATTCTCCCTAAATGTTACACACTGTTCCTTTAAAGCTATCCTACAACAAACATGGACCTGAATACGTTAAAAAGTCCCAGCACTCAGCTCACAAACATTATTATTAGTAAAGAGAGATAAGAAATTCACAATAAACTATAAACTCAATATTGAGTAGCCTCCTATATAAATATTACAGGTTTTTGATCAAGGGAGCGACTTGTAGCAGACACACATTACATATATGCTGCATATACACACTCACCAAACACCAGGCTGTTTCTCAGAGAATGTTTTGATGGCTATAACAAATCTGTGTTGTATCACAATATTCAGCACAGACTGTATGCTTGGCTTCTGAGCAGAGCAAAGAACCCATAGCAACATAAATATTTATGTTTTATTAACCTTGCTTGGGACAAAATGGCCCAAAATGCCAAGAGAGTTCTACATTGTGGGCCAGAGTCTAATCTAGTCCATCAGTTTTCTGGGGATCCGGCATTCATGAAAGTCTTATTTAAGCTGACTCCTGTATATACAGAGTAAACATCATGAAATCCTCAGTGTATGCTAACAGGGGAAGGGGGCCTTGCATGTCTCAAAATGGATCACCGAGTGTAAACAGTGTTCGGCAGGCCTGGGTAACAGTTACCTCCGCTAAGGAGGCACTGTCACGCAGAAGTGGCCAGACACGGCGCAGTCCGCCTGAATCACAACACAATTAGATTTTGTCAGAGGAAGTGACGCTCAGCAGTTGTTATCACAAGGTGCACGTTTACATGGAGCAGAGTTTGCAAAACAAAACCATCTCTACGGATTGGCTTGATAAGATCCTGGTCTGAATGTATGAGGCCTCATTGATCGATATCGCTATGGTCAGTTATTACTTTCAGGTCTGATACTGCTCAACAAACATACTTTTAGCTATAGTTTCAGACTAGAAATTATTTAGATTATGTGTTGCCCTGGCACACAGTCACATTATCATGTATAGCTGATCTAAGAACATTTTAAACTAACACTGACAACCGATTTCAAGCAATTTTCTTGAGAAAGTGCAGCCCAAGTCATGTTCTTTCTGAACATTAACATATCTGCTCTCTCGCTCTCTTTTTCCAGGTTTGTATGCGCTTTAAAAATAAAGCATGTCTGCACATTCGTCTAAATGTGCATACATGCGCGGCCTTTCGTGGTATGATGAATAATATTTTTCCCTTAAAATGGACCAGGTGTGAACGCGTCTGGTTTGATTCTTACGTGTCAACACTGTTTGCCTGTTTGAAATGAACCACACGCGAAATGAGGAGACTGTTCCTGAAGTTCATTTCTGAGACCAAACATTTCTGCTTCTCACATAAAGGCAAAAAAAAAAAAAGCCCATTTCCCATGAATGGAACTTAAAACAAAAATATAATTAAAGGTACATGCTTTGGATCAGGGCTTTTGAAGGGCCGCCAGTGTTAATGACTCACTGTCATGAACCTTCAGTACACTTCAAGCCTCATCTTGCTTTCTATAGAAGTCAGTGCAGCGCAGATTTCACATACTGGGAGAATCTGAACAAGTCAAAGGGCACACTGTGCCCTTTGACTTGTCTGTGCATCAGTAGACACTGAGCCAGGTCTGGCCCAGGTTCAGTCTGCCTGGGCCAAAGCTGAGGTCTGGAGGTTTAGCCCCATCCTGGCTTCATGTTTCCTATCAGCAGCTGTCTCATGCAGTGACAAGACAGCACTCTTCCCACTACAAAGACTTGCTCCAGCTGTTTCCACATCTGGGGCGCCACAGAGTGTAGCAGTTTGTGCAGGATGCCGCTAGAATGTTTTTATTTATGGGTTCTTTCTGTAGAAGGGCATATTTGCATTTTCTTTGTGCTCCTGTGCGGGCATCTATCATCCTCTCATCTCTTCAGTGTCTCTTTCTTCTTCTCCTTGAGACCATGTGCTTCTGCAGATCCCCGTGATATCCTGAGAACTGCTGAAGAGTCGGGCTGTGTTGCTCAATGTTAATTCACATGATGGGCTGTTTATACCGAGGTATCCTCTCTTGTTTGCAACATAGCAAGTTTACAAGCAAAGTTTGATGTCGTTTGACCAGCTCACAAATCAAAATCTGAGCAGGAATGCAGGATTTGCAGAAAAAGTACAACTTCTTAGGTATTTGTATGTGTTTATTATCAATGTAAACTTTTTTTTTTAAAGAAAAATAATATATAGGCACACTTTACATATTAAAATAATGCTCTCCAAAAGAAATATGAACATCTCTACATTAACTATGAACACATTCAGAAGACAAATATTCTTTATATTTAACATGTTCGGGCCCTGAACCTGCCCCTGATTATCTTCCATCATGTAAGAGTGTAGAACTGTTATCATTGTTCTTATTCATGTCAGGGACGCTGGAAGTGGGGGTGCTGAGGGTGTTTTTGCTGTATGCCGAGGAGGCTGAGAACGAGGGTGATGTAATTTATCAATACAATGTTCACGTCCTGCAAAAGCAGGACATAATATCACAGATGAGAGGGAATCATCTAGCAGTCATCCGGGGTAGATGTGGTTGTTTACTGATCATGGTTGATAAAACCATGATCAGGTTTCTGAATCTGCTCTTTTGATTTACAGAATATGATTTTACAGGGCAAACATTGTCAGAAAAATTAAATGTTCAGATGTTGTCTGTAGTAATAATAATGGTACAAAATGATGTAAAATTGAATAGTTTTAAGTCAAAAACCTTCATATTTTCTTGGGAGAAGTCCCCCAAACCCTCTACTCCTCATACCCCAAGGGCTACACAGCACCTAAATCCCTAAAAACACAAAATTTGTGTAAAATGTTGTTAATAATTATTAAATATAAACGATCCTGGTCATTCAAATTAAAGCAAAAAACATGAATGTCGCGCAGCATTTAGTATTTTAGTACGTTATTATATAGACTGACTTCCAGCGTCCCTGATTCATGTCAACACAGAGAACATGATGTCTTTACTCACTCTGTGATTTTAGTCTGGAGAATAACAACCCAATCTTTAAATAAGATGGTTAACATATTTTGAAAAATATATATTTATATATATAAATGTGAAACATGGGTTATGAACCACCATCTTAAGGTAAGTCCTTTTCTTGCTGTCTGCACCTATGACATTTTGCATCTTAACACAGTCACCCCATTATTTAATACATATTGATTTTTCTTTAGAGTTGGGGCATTAGTTAGTTAATTAGTTTATAATAGAAATATAAAGACAAAGTATTTAATCATATAAATTAGATGTATACTGTATGTAAGTAGACATATCAAGCACTTATTTTCATCACTCTTTTTATGTACAATACATCATCTAATAATATACGACGGTAAATCTGTACAAAATTATGTAAAATATATAATGTATATTTAGTACAAAAAAACCCTAGCAGCATAAGAGGATTATAAAAACGTGAGAACACACTGAAGATAGTGAGATAGGTTAAAATACACCTGAAAAAAAAATTGTATTTTAGAATTTTGGGAATCAAAAGCAAAACCCAGATTTTGTGTGGATGCAGGCTGCATGTGAGGACAGATGTTATTATGGATGGGTTCATCACATTGTTCTTCAGCTGCAGCGCAACACCAGAGACACATCCTGGCTATTGCACTCTGCTGTTAAATTGATAGAAACCTGCAGCAGAAAAGCCATAATACGCACAAAAACGGCCTTTAAAAGAAGCCGATTTTCCCTTGAAGCCACTTGATATGGCAAAGGAAGAAACGTATACTTTCAGAGGAAAAACAGACTGGACAGACACATCAGTAGCTTTATCAATGAATCACACACACACACACTTACACACACACACACACACACACACACACACTTAGCTAGTCCGCGCATGACCTTACACACACCATGGCGTTTTCTCTTTGTGGAAAGGATCAAGTCAAACTGAAGTTGACTTGTGTATGCTTCAGAAACGCTGCCTGTTCAGAGTTTTCTCTCAGTCGGGTGAAAGATTAGTAAAAAAGAAAACTCTTGGCCGATGCAGAGATAACAAACTCTAGGTTTTACAATCCAAGAGTAGAAAACATAGCTTAATCAAGTCAAAGAATGTGGAGTTTTATGATAATGCATGACTTCATGCAAAACCACAAAACAATCACTGTTCACACAAGTCTTGTAGCCGATGAGGAGTTGCTGGTGAAAAGAATAGAAAAGTGTTCAGTGCAGCCCTTTTTATGTGGCTTGGGCAAGTCTTTCTTTGTTGGACCAGAGAAGACGACGAGGGAAGGGCTGGGGTTTATTTGTAATTTAAATATTACCATTGAAATAACGGTTGAAGAGGCTGCAGACTTGTACTGAATTCAAGCCATGTGTCCACTCTACTGAAGTGTCCTTGGGCAAGAATGTGGCATTCTGACTTCCCTGTCTTCCCGGTAAGGTGAAAAAGAATTTAAGAGCCACACCGTTTTTTAAGCTTTGGGTCAAACTGGCAGAGGGTTTGTGGTTGGGTGGACTTCTGAGCATCACTCATACAGCTCAGGGATGACGGGACAGTGTTATCTTCGGCAGGCGTATGCATTAATGTTTTTGATGACATAAAAGCCTACGGTCATGGGAGGCATGGCTATTGTCCGTCCAGCTCTCAGTGTCTTAGGCTTCAACTCCGGGAATGTCTCATTGTCCACCATGAGCAGCTTCTCCCCGTTCAGCTGGACGTATCTGCAACAAGAGCAACACAGGAAATACAGACTGCATTAGTTCACCTGCCTTCTCACAGCAAAACGCACCTTCAGTCTTTTTTAGGGTTTAGATTCTGTCAGTTGGACACTTGGGGGTGCTGTTGTTACAAAATTGTAATTTCTGAGTGGAATCTGCAAACCTAAACAGTTTGGAGTCAACTGCAATGAAATAGTATTTTTTTTAACCCTCCTGTTGTCCTCGGGTCAAATTTGACCTGTTTTCAAACTTCATTAAATCATAAAAATGGATTTATTTAATCTAATTGCCCCAAAATAACATGGATGGTTGCCTACTCAAAACAATATTCTGACTAAAATTCTACATAAACCAGTATGTGATAATACATCAACATTATGTTCCTCTGATAATAACTTTAGTCAAAATAATTCACAATATCTGCTTTTTTTTAAACAAAAATTAGGTATAATTTCACAGAAATTAGGTTAATTAACCTTAATTTCCCCCCAAAAAGTGTACTTAATAATTAGGAATGAAGTTGGCCAAAATTGGGTGATAGTTTATACTGTATGCTTTATAAAAAGTCAAACCAGACCGGGTTAATTTTGACCCGGAAAGACAAAAGTTGCATGGACTTAAGACTTCAAGCAAACAAAATATTGTACTTTTGCAACAGTCATTAATACTATTTGCAGTATAAGAGCTTAAAAACTATTAAAGTACTAATAAGAATATTTGAAATACAGCTTTCAAAGACAAATTGTTCAAAATATTAATACAAAAAAGTGACTGTCCAGTTTACATTGAAAGGAAGTCGTGGGTGGCCTTCTTCATTCCCTGATGAAGACTTGTTGAGTCGAAACACATTGGTGTTCTCTATGTCTCAATAAAGGATTTTTAATTCACAATCAGGGCGCCTCGGATGTTTTCCAGACTGCCATCCTAAACCAAGGACTTCCTTTGAAAGCTCGACAGTCACTGTTTTTTTTAGTTATTTGACTTCTTGCTACATCCTTGAAGAGCATCTGGTTTGTTACTTCAACGTTTCCAACACAGTTTCCTGACCCAGTTTCCTGACCCAGTGCAGCACTCCCTATTTTTTCTTCATGTTCAAAATATTATTTTGATATAATTTAATTTGTCATGTTCCTTAAAATTACCACTGCGTGAGGCACGGGTTGCTATAATATTTATATTCACAAACCAAAATTTCACAGTATAAAAGTAAAGTGATTATTGCTTCTCTTACCATAAGACTTTAGAATATGAAATATTATTGAAGAGAAGCTATAACACGTCACAGTTGTAAAATAAGGTGCACTCACAAATGGATTATGGGTTGACTATAAAGGAAAAACAAAAAGATTGCACAATAATTAACAGGATTATAAAATGCATCAGGAATATATCATGAAACATCCTGCATAACAGTCAGCCTGTGTAGGACTTTTACTTTTTTAATTTAAAAATGTATTTTTTCTATTTATTATTACACTATGTTAATATGTAATAATAAATCTGAAGATAAATTATCTCCTTATACTGCATTTGTACTGTATTATCACCTTTAACACACAACTTTTCAACTTCAAAGTGCCGCTGTTATAGTTACCATTTTTATTATATTGTTATACTGTAAAGTTCACATTAATTTAAGGATTGAGGCCAATGGTCTGGATATTTTTACGTGAACCTCAAATTCAATAAAATATCAAATAAAATTATGCTCAATCGGGGGAAGTTATGAATCAGAGTGAGTTGCCCAAAGCTTTCCTTGAGCATGCACCTGGAACATGGACCTGGCCGGAGTTAAAAAGTCCCACTACTCAGACAAATTTATAGACATCTGGTGTTGCTAAATTCTTCATAAAAGTCTCCCTGCGCTGCCTGTGGTAAAGGAAAGCACTTAAGGCCTGAGAAAGGACCGTCGTTAGCTTTCTCTCCTATTAATTACCTTGTAATCCTGTTCTAACACCTAAAACATCCTCCATCATTACGCTGTTATTGAAGGATCATGCCTGAGCCGCCATTAAGGCCGTATGTCGGTATCACACACACACACACACACACACACACACATACACACAGTCCTGAGTCATTAGACTGTTATTCCAGGATTTGAGGCTTAAGTCTGAGTCAGAATAACAGACCAGCGGCTGAAAGGAGATAGGACGAAACTGAAAGCATAAACTTCACATTTTAAGGGACATATTAAAGGCAATATGACTTATATTACCTCGATACATGAAGTGTATTATATCATAGCAAATAAAACATCTGTCGCAGGCTATAAAAACACATCCAAACAAAGGGGCGTAAACACATTGGAAATCTGTGCGGGACTCTGGGCTCAGTCAGTGATTCCTTTTAAAGCTAAGTTGGCACTTACACTTCACACGTCATACATGCACACAAACACTCACAATACTACTAACAAAAACAACTACAAATCTGTACCATATTCAAATTATAGCGTCTGTTTCATACGTCTTGTGTCTGTTTATTTTGTTGCAATGTTGTCTGTCTAATTTGTCAGCTGTTTGTGCTATGTCACACTGACCAAATAAATAGAAAAATAATAGTAACTTGGCGAGCTTCAGGAAAAGCAGTGCAATATATCATGACAGGCTGAATTAATAGTTAGCCTCACTGAAAAGGAAAAGGGTTTATTCTTTATTTGCTTTTCGCATTTTTCTTTATGTTGTCTTAAGCTATCTATAATCTAGATAGACGGGACAAAGTTATTGCCTGTAAGCGTATATTTGCATATTTTGCGGTGTGTATTCACACAACATGCCGACTCGGCGTGAATTATAGAGCACAAGTCCAACACCTACTGTGGTCTTTAAATGTATTGTTAGAGTTTAACAACCTATTAAAGCTGGAAAAAAAATAAAACGACTGAAGACCCGTTAGGTTGCTTATGAAATTCTCATTATCCCTAGTCCTCATCTCAAAGCCTTTCACACCGTTGCAAAAAAAAACCTTTTGAAAACTGCTTCAAACAAGGTTTTCATCATTAGTGGAAAAATGACGGGACTGGAAGAGTTGCACGGCTGTGTTGGTAACCTGGGTCTCTCCTCAGTGCGTTTGTCTTGTTTGATCAGCATGAATGAATGGAACGAGATACTCTATAACAAGACCGCATTGTTGTTTGGATAGAAAACAATTATTCAGTGTGCATGTGTGTGAGACAGAGAGACAAAGACAGAGAGGTATATACTAACTTGGCTCTGAGTCCGTCAGTGCCGTAGGGCTGCAGCAGGTACTGATGGACCGTATTGTTCCGTAACGTCCCCGCCAACTTGATTTTCTTCCGCGACCGATGCAGGTTGATGATGTAGATTGTTATGGACCCTCTCACGTAGTTATGACTGGTGCCGTAAAGAAAATGACAAACATCTCATTAATTCTCAAGACAAAGACAATCAGGAAGAGAAAAGGCTCCTCTCCACATCTGTTCATAGGGATTCATTATATATTACATTGCCATGTTGAATACAATTCTCTATAATTAAAGATGACTACAAAGAAAAGCAAGCCTTTGAGATATTTATCACATATAGTAAGAGGATCAAACCACAACTCCTTGATCTAATCTGGATCAAAAGGCTTGCAGTAAAATAATAAAGTAAGATAAAGTATGCTCAAGAGTGGAATTCCACTAAGCAGCATGTTATCATCTATATTTAGTATGAACCATAATAAACCACGTTTCATTTTCAAAGCCTTTATCATCCCCATAAAGGCTATCTGATGCAGAAATCTGCTTCTCTCGTACAGTGTCCAATAGTAAAAGCTGTCGATGTAAAAGCCCAGGGTCAGATGAAGGGTGTGAATGCGACGGGCAACACTTCTTGAGTTACACAGACAACAATGTTTGAGTCTGTCTCCGGAGAGCAAAGCACTGGGGACACAACTTGATAGGGATACTGGCCAGAGGTAAATAACTAAGCGAGACAGATAAGACAAACATGATAAAATCTAATAAGGGCCCAGATATGAGGACAAAGACAACACAGCTGTAGTGAATACCACATGTCGGCCTCGGTGTTCAGGGTCAGGGCTGGTAGACATCTCTCCCGGTTACCACCTCTAAAATCTCATATCTCTAAAGCAATCTTGGGTTTCGGGCTCATGGTGAGCAATTTATTTCATCAACCCTGCACGACTGCCAATATTCAGTATGTATTTACCGAGAGAAATAAAGTATTGTACTGTTGACGGGACTGCTCTGCGTCTCGCTCTGTGTTAAACTCTGGCAGCCTCGTCTCTGAGAAACGTGGACCGTGGCTCCGAGTGATAGATCAGTTGCTTAGATGGAGGGAGAGATAATGACCTCTCAGGCCTTTCAAATGATGAGGTTCTTAGCGATCCAAACCGGGAACATAAACATGTGTTGATGCCGTTTGATGTTGGAGCGTCGCTGGAAAGCAACAAAAATACCATGCAAACCGCTAAAAGGGGGAAAAGGGCAGCGAAAGTCAAATATCTAATCTGTAAAGACTTTTCAAACCGCTGACTGCCTGAGCACATTTACAGTCTCTGCTGTCTTACACAGTGCAGTCAAACCACTGAGACGACAAGGGTTCGTCCACTTAAGGGCTGACTGTGTAAAACCGCAGAAATGATGGCATATGAAACGTTGGATTCAAGACGAACTGCTTTAGAGATTCGCTGTCTGATCAGATGAGTCGTTGGCTGATTGGGGCGTTGAGTGGAGCTGAGCGCATGCCATCTTTTTACTGCCAAATTCACCATACATACCAGCACTGAGTTGCTGAAAAGAATTTCAAATATTTGCGTGCATGTCATCAGGCCTTGTGTGTGTGTTTTAGTTACGCAACCCCTGCCCGGTTATCGACCATCTATCTGTGCAATGCTCCGCTATTTTTCGACGAGATGCTGCACCTGTAAACGAGCCCCGTCTGGAATAAGGCCGTAAATCTAGCCTGGTGCTGACAGCCACTGGCCTGGGTTAAATGATAACCTTGAACAGGTCATGGTGGCACTCTTTATCTCCTCCCGGCACAGACCGCCTTATTGTCCCTCCCCCTCGGATACCTCCCCCCCAGCCAATCCGAGATGGGATAAAGGACTAGCACACCTTTCAGCGGCTCTTTGACAGCAGGGAGACAGAACCCACACACCTGATAAGTGATACCCGTTAAGTTTTATAGGCTCAGAGCTGTGAAAGAGCGGGTGTCTGCGGTCTTCTTATTTATGGGAAGCCGAATGGGCCGCCTTGGGATTTTGTTCTTCCCCGCCAGACACTGAGCCCCAGGTGTTTGCAGGAACACAGGGAGTAGAAAAAGTTAAGCAGTCTGTTTTCCATCTAAATCTTCAAGGACATGCGAGTATTGCTACACATCACTGAGAGTGTGAGAGGATGTGTGCTTTATCATCTGTCAGCCTCAAAAGAAAAGTATATCATGATAATGTTACTGTGTTTAAGTGCAGGTTACAAACTAATCCAAGGTGGGTGAGCTGTAGCACGTACTTGTAGTAGCTGGTACAGTGGGCGTAGATACGTAGCTTGTCTCGTATGACTCGTCCTGGTTGCGGCTTCCGCTGCAGTCCAGCCACTCGCACGGCCAAAACCC
>CAKALG010034628.1:0-17167 GCA_916700815.1 Helicolenus hilgendorfi | reverse complement strand
CGTCTGATTTCGCGCGGAATGCGACCCTGGTAGCACCGAGACAAGCATTAAGAATAACTATATAGAAATAGCCAATCTCCTCACTTGATGGCCTCGTTTACTGATGTAGGTCACATAGAGGCACCGGCATTAACTTGAGACATAACCAGTTAAAATTTCCTCACAGTAACTTGAACCTTTAACCAATTGTTTTTGTAAGTCATTTGATTTGAAATGCATGATGATGCTGATAAAGGCGCCATTTGAAATTTGCAATTACCAATGTTCTATTTTTTTTTTTTTTTAATTAAGTCTGGCAGAAAATACAATGGGAGAAATCCCATTGTACTTTGCTGGTTGTATGGAACTTGAGATAGTCAGAAAGCACTTTTAGATAAATGAACAAAGCAAATGGAGAGACAGAGGAGAAGAAGAAGAAGAGAGCAGAACGATTGTTATCTCCTCCTGATTTGAGCTGTGTCGAACAGTACTGGCGTGCAACTTTTAGAACCGTTTCCTCGGATTAAATATATATGGTAAGATAATGCATATTGCATCGGTTTGGATGCCTCGCTCTCTTGTTTTCAACCGCTGTGTAAACACCTGACAGGAAACGGTCAGCACCGGCTGAGGTTCAGACTGCACTTCCTGCCGAGCCTCTGAAACTTTCATGACCCTCGGTCAGCACATGTGTGGATGAGAGAGATAAAGGGGTTAAAAGAAAAGCAGAGAGAGACGAGGAAAAAGAACAGGCCGAGAGTGTTGTTCTTTAGCATGCATCCTCTCTCTCAGCAACATTCACATGCTGTTGGAGAAAACAACTCCCCCGACGCGGCACAGGGCCGATGTTTTTCCGAGATCGCCATAAAAACTAAAGGAGGATGAATGATTCAGACCACTGCAGCAGCAGCAGCGTCTGCAGCATCTGCTGCTCTCTGAGCTCCCAAGGATTCCTGCTCTCACTCACCGCCGCCTCGCCTTCTGCTCATCTACACCTCCATCTTTATTTCATTCGACTCTGTTTTTCCATTTGCTTTCCACCTAAGCAAGTAAATCATCACACCTCTTCTCTCTCTCAGCCCATCACTGCTCACACAGTGCCCTCCTGCAGTATTCCTCTGCTCACACTCTCCTATCCGTGTTTAACAAGTTTAATTTTGGTGTTCTAATTACGTAGGTGTGATTACTGTTTTCACTGCTGCATAACCAATTGACCCTCTGGGGACAAATACAAGTTCTGTGTGTTTCGCTCTGAGTTTTGTTTGGATCTTTAAAAGGTTGTGTTCACGCCATATGTTTTTTAGTGCCCACGATGGTACAAACTAACCAAGAGATGTAGTTTTATGTCTGCTGGACAAACCTGAATACTGTTCTATGAGCATAGAAAAGACTAATGTTTCAACAAATTCACACATTTCTTTCCCATACCATCCATCTTTGTCGATATCTGAATGAAATGTCAGATCCATTATGGGAGGGGTACAATGATAATTCGAATACAGACCAAACGGACAAGACTAAATCTTATTTGTCCAACGTCTGTTTTTGGACATCGATTTGAGTCCACTATTGTCAAGCTATCAAGGTTTGCCAGTTTTCAGTTCCTCCAGGAATTGACAATGAAAAATTGTCAAACAAGCTTGCACATTTTTGGGGGATTTCAAATGGTCAAATCAGAAGGATGCGTGGGACTTCTACTAACTGCCGCACTTTTCAAAATAAAGTAATCCAATCTAGAACCACAGTTCCAAAAACAAAATCAATCCCTCGACTTCAGCAAACCAACTTCTTTACAAATCCCTTAACCCTCAAGGGACATTTTGCCCTTGAGGTTTTTCTCAGGCAGCTTTTGTGTATCACTCCTGATAAACCCCACCATATCAAATGTTAGCCAACAACATCTGATCTTCTACCTCAACCCATCCATCAATAACATAATTGTTCACCTCAAACTAACAAGCCAGTGTGACCGTTTGGTCAGTCAACTGAATTTGACCCAATCATACACTGACCGGCCAGCCGCCATGTTGAAAACAGCTAAACAGTACACTGACATATGTTTCTGAAAACATTTGAGGAGAGAAATAAGCATTATAGTAACACAATATTGATTCATATTTGATCAGCGCTGCCTAGTTTGACTGTTCACGAGCTTCACGAGCAGTGATTGACAGCAGCGTTAGAGACTGCTCGGCTCTGATTGGTTGTTTTCCTTCGGTGGAATCTTGCAAATGTCATTAGGAGTTTTTCACAGATTATCTGTCTCATGTACTACTGTCAGGATATAGTGACAGTTTGAGCAAATATGACAAAAAGTATGTTTTTATTATAGGTCCCATATTGTAAAAAGTGAAATGTTTGTGTCTTTTATATTATAAAGCAGGTTCAAGTGCTATATGAATACTGTATAAGTATCAAAACGCTCACTATACAGAGAAATACACACAGCCCGTATTCAGAAATTGTGCGTTTGAAACAAGCTGTTAGGATTTCTGCCCATTTGTGATGTCACAAATACACAATATTTAGACCATTACACGGTTTTAAACGTAAACGCTCTAAATGTGTCACAGTTTACTTCCTGTTGCAGTGTATGTAAATAACATCAGCTGACAGGAAGTAAACATGGACCCAAACTGTTGCTTAGCAATGCAATTCCGTTGAAATTAACTAAAACAGAGCGTTTCAGACAGAGGGTAAATACAGGTATATTCAGGCAGACAGTATGAGGAAAATAAAGTTATATCTTAACATTACAGCATGTACATATGTTCTAGTAGAAACACAAAATACAAGTATGAACCTGAAAATGAGAATAATATGGGACCTTTAAAGTTACCGAATGTAGCTTAAACTCCCCCACAAATGTGACTTTTTAATTAACTGAAATGTGACATTTCAACTCCACTTTAAAGCGAAACCAGCCCCTTCAGTAAATTAGACAACATTCTGACAACTTCTCAAACATTAATTCGATGGCATTTAGCCATCAAGGGGTTATCAAAGGAATCATAGTACAGCAACTTCATGTAAACACGACATCCAATTTCTTGCCTCGACCTGATTACTGACAGTAATCATTTTTTTTTTATGAGCATGAAAGTGTGTCGAGTTTCCTCCTACCTCACCGGCAGGAATCAAGCAGCATTTGACTCACCGTGAATAGAGCATTTTGGTAAAATGTCACATCACAGTGAGGGAGAGAGCGAGCGATAGGAGATGATGGCACTCCTAAAGGGTAACAGCCTCCTCTGACCACTCGCAGCCATGGAGTCATTAAACGTCCATGCCGGCCACTTTTCTTATCAGCTCTGTCCTCTGAGCAGAACCCCTCAGGCCCAGATGGAGATTCAATTCAAGCTATAAACCGGACGCGTTCACGCCGAGCACATTCCCAGAAGTTCATTCAAACTCGGGAAATGCTTTCTCCTTCAGACTGCCTGATTTGAGCAGATGACAACAAAGCCATTCCAGCTCAGGTTTTACAACAAACCACCTGCAAAAAAGTGAGACTTTCTCTGTGAAGAGAACTAAGTGAAGTTCAGGACAGCCACATATAACAAGAGTCTGTTATATTTAGCCCTTTCATCACAAGTTCACTATTGAATTGATGCAACATGATGCATCGCTATGGTCTTTAAAAGTTTCTCAATCTAGGATAAAATCAAGTACGATGTTATAATTACTGTTAGAAAAAAGCAGAAACACAGTTAAAATAATTAACAAAGATAATCGTAATATTTGCACACATTGAAACTTTCCAGAGAAATGCTAAATCATTCAGTGATTTCTGTTAATGTTAATGTAACTGGATGTCACATACGCTATTTGCATTGTGCATTAGAAATCCTATGTACTTGTCATTGCTAGTTAGGTTTAGAATTGCATTATTTAGTACAAATGTCAGATCTGTATGTAGAAATGCCATACTTTAAATCTCAAAAAAAGTGTGTCAAGTAAGGTTATATATTTGTTTCACACACATAAAAAGACAGTAAAATAAAATCCACATGACAGGAGTGTAAAATATGTGTGTCACAATACAAGAGATTTATATGGAGCCAGAGTACGCAACACTTTTTTTTTCCAATAAACTAATTCAAACACATGGATGAATCATATTTATGAACTTTGAGACTTTTTCCTGTTGCTTTTATGAGATGAGGGAGGTCATTGACTGTATAAGAAGATAACAACGTCTATTTTCAAATGCTGTTATCGCAGACAATAGACTGTGAGTAGTTATTTCTAGATTGTGCTTATCGCATAGGTCAGATGGGAGGAGTTAACATTACAAAAAAAGCTAGAGTGAAGATACTGGCATGATATGAAAGTAGAAAACCTAAAGAATCCATCGGTACCAACCATGTCATACTAGCTTGTCGTGAAGGAGGTTAAATAACGTGCCAAACTCAATTTTGACGAGGAAAAATTCAAATTTCAAATGTTCAAATCACAATGATGCATGTGAATTTTACTAACTGCCACTACGATTAATCTGTGATTAAAGCTGAAGTAGGCGAGATTGGAGCAAATATGATTGAAATAAGTTATTTTTATAAAACGGTCGCAATATCGTGACAGTAGTTCATGAAACAGGTAACCTGAAAAAAATCATGTGCCTCTGTGTCCTCTGGTGCTCCTAACGGCATCTGCAAGATTTCACAGACCGGAGGAAAACAAGCAGTAAGAGCTGATCTGAGGTCTGCTGTCCATCTGCCGTCTGTGAGAGCCGGCTGTCAATCACTCGTGAACTCCGACCAAACAGTCAAACTAGACAGCGCTGATCAAATATGAATCAATATTATGTTACGTTAATGCCTATTTCTCTCCTCAAATGTTTTCAGAATCATCTTGTAGTGTACGGTTTAGCTGTTAAATGAGAAAGTTTGTGACGCCGCCGCCGTTGTAAAATCTATTGAAGGAACGCCAAGTTCTGGTCACATGACCGGAGCACAGCCAATAGGAACGCTCTCTCTCTGAAATGACCTGTGATTGGTCAAAGTCTACCGCCCTGGGCTAGGTTTTTTAAAGCCCGAAAACAGAGCTATGAGGAGGTGCAGAAGTCTAGTTCTCTCTCAGCACACTTGAATTACAATATGCTGAAAGGTTATTATGGGATTTTTGTCCAATAATGTCAAAAATATATACTGCCTACTGCAGCTTTAATCTTGATTAAATATTGTAATCGATTGACATAACTAGTCACAAATAAATCATCATATCCTCAAGTCTGCAGCTGAATCTGTAATCACATCACTTCTCACTCATTTGTGATAGTGAATCATACGTGGAAGATGTTGTCACACGTCTGCCAGCACTTCAGCCTGAAATCCCCTCTCTGACGATCTGATAAACGAGGGTCATTGTTTGAAGAAACAGACGGGCCCCTGTGTGACTCTCTTGAGCCGACTCCACCTCTCAAAGCTACATGAGAAGGAAAATATAGACCGAAAGAATTCAGTCCCATCAGCTGTATGACGTTCCTCTGCTGCTGCAGACGCTCTGCTGTCCTGGAGAGTAGTAGCAGAGGTAATCACTCCGTTCGGTCCTCATTATCCAACAATGCTAAATGGATTGTCGGTTGCTATAGCGCCTAACAATCACCCGGTGCCGACATGGGCAGGCGTGTGCATTTAGAGTAATGTGAAAGGCACATTGCGGCGTATAAGTCACGTTGCCCCAGGTGTAGCAGGCACAGTGAAATGACACTTTTACTTTCAAAAAATGCCAGCTGTGTTCCCTCTAATACGTGCACGTCTCTGTTTCTGTAACACGCGCCGTAATTTACCACAATTTGCTTAAAAGAAAGAACAAATGTAAGTGTGTCCTTGTTATTTATGCATCATATATTTGCTGGTTTTGTCTGTGTTTTGTTTCAGTTCTGCTCTGTTGTTCCTCTAAAGGCTTCCTGCTGCTGTGTTATTTTCATCGCCTGGTAATGAGAAAGTGTCACGTCGACACACTTTCTGATTTTTTGAAGACAATGATGATATGAAATTACAGTGGTTCACTGAGGGAAGGAGGCTGTGATGTTTTTGTTGTTTTTTTTGTAGCCGAGCAGAGGACTTGAGAAAAAAGGTATCAGCGATGTGTTTGAAACGAGTTCCCTCTTTGATCCTCGGATGCCTCTGGTGCTCCTACTCGCTCCGAGAGGTCGACATGGGACAGGTGCCAGTTTCATGACCCAGTAATGGCATGTGGAATCATTTGTGGGTAGGATACGGATGGTATAAAGGGGAGGAACGATCTTTGTTTGGCTGAGGGGGGAACGGCTAACTCCACTATTTTAAGTTGTAACCTACTTAAGCTTTTTACACTTGAAAAATCTAACCGACGCTCCGAGGGTGTGATTGACACGTTAATTGACGCTACTTATGGGGAGCTGCTGGGGCTGAAAAGTTAAAGAGCGTAATTATCTCTTAGAATCCAAGAGGACATTTGATAATGGGGATGTATTACCCTTATTACAATGGAGATTGTGACTGCAGTTTTTCCGTCTGAGACTATATTAAGCGTGTTTCAGGTTCTTAAACCCCAGGCTGTCTTTTCTTGCGTTTCACTCTCTCTATGAAAAGGGCTTATGGCATTATAGTCCCTCTCAATGAAAAAAGAATGACGTTCATATTGGATTGGATTGTGCACTTGATGATTTTTGTCGAGCGCCAACATTTAGTACAAATGCAGGAATCTTTTATGCAGTGAGGAGTTGGAGACTTGAGTCATCTTAAACCTGCCATGGCTTTTTCTTATTAGTAATCCCAATGTCTCCCCAACCTTTACCCTGTGTTGTTGCCTAACCATAACCATAAAATAGTTATTGATGCATTAGTATTTTATATTACTAACTTCATTTGTATAGCACTCTGCAAGCTAGAAGCACAAACTGCTTTTCATAGATAGCATTAAAAAAACAACAATCATAAATATAAAAAAAGAAATCCAGGGTTACTTTCAGGATACGTGAGGTTACTCCGAACTCTAGGGCACTTTTTTTTATTAAGAAATGTTTTGTGCAGTTTGGATTGTTTGTGCTTTATAACTCCATGTCTAAAGTGTTTTCAAGGTTTAACTTAAGAACCATGTGGACAATACACTCACGTCTTATGCCCGGTTCAGACTACACGATATCAGCCCGATTATAGCCCGACACGGCCGTCGTAGGGGATCGATCGGGAACGATAAATGAGTGTCGTGTGCGAAAATCAATCCTCTTATCTCGTGTAGTGTGTCATAGTACACGACAACCGACGCCACGTCTGGGCAACCCCACGACACCCTGAGGAAACGTCTAGCCTGTACGAATTTTTCGTCTTGACACACCTAGTGTGACATCTCCAACGACATGTTCCTTTGCGTTGACCAATCAGGTGCTCTCTCCAGCGCGCAGTCATGTCACTTGGTAATAAACAAACATGGCGAAAAGGAGGAGGGATGCCGAGTTTGCTGCTGTCAGGTGGGACAACGAAACTGACTGAAGTATGGACAGCCCATACCGTCCTCTCTGTGCGCATCCACAGCCGTTTTTTCTTTCTTTTCTTTTTCTTTTCACAACACAAGACCGCCAGCATCACACACAACGCTTCTGTCGCCATGATCGACAGTTGCTTCAACCGCCTCCCCGATGACGTCTGAACTCGCGCATGATCGTGGAATACGACGTGCCATGATTGGTCGTGGTCATACGTGTAGTCTTGCCAGTCACCTGACCAAGACACTGCAAGATTTTATGGCGCTGTGATTGTTAGATCTGACTTGGAGACTATCGTCAAAGACAAAAATCATCAGCCGAGTATTTTTGTTGTGTACATTTACGGCTGTATGCTCAAGGACATCTTGTGGTTACGAAGATTCACATTCATTGACTGTTTTATATCATCATTGACTGCTGACTCTTCACTACTCTTAACCCGCCGCAAGTGATCAACAACCGTTTCAGTAGCAAAAAGCATTTCCGGCAAGCTGAGCTGAAAACTGAGCAACTTTCATAGGAATGAACGCGACCCCGCCTCCGACTCTGTATCCAGTTCTCTTTATACGTCCATGGGTTGTACCGATAACCAATTGGAATATTTTGACACTATAAAGATTGACGACTGTGACGGCAAGATTTGATGTTACAAGGAGTGTCCTTTTTATTGGATTTTCTCATAGATTTATGGGTGTTTTTTTTACCTTCATCTAATCTGATTCCAGCAGTATGTGTATGAACTCTCAGCTTGTCAGTTAGACTGATTCATGGCCCTGAGAGGAAGAGGTGAATTTCTTTTGATGCAAACTCCATCAATTGTGTGCCGGCTCTCTTTTCACGCCTTTCCTCCCAGCTTCAATCTTTTTTATGTTTGAATTCTCATGCAGAGGGGATTAGAACGGAGAGGAAGGATACTGTGGTGACTGCTTGAGAGACAGAGAAAAAGGCTTTTAAGAGCGAGGGATTGGGAGAGATTGATGAGATCACGTACGCGGATGAGAGAATGGGAGTGAGAGTCGTGAGCTTTAAAGGTAGCAGCATGCATTAAATTCGGTCGGCGGGAGGCTGTTGTCAGGTGTTTCATCTGGAAACAATGAAGCTGGTCTAAATGAGGCTGCGGGGCTGAGGCGGGGAACCTCCTGTGATCAATAATGTGTCTGGTTGGTCTGGGCCTGGCAGGGGAGAGATTTAAAGAGAAAGGAGTGCTCCCCCTCCGCTGGGAGGTGTTTAATCCTCTGAGATGTAGCATCAAAGTCCAAAAGACCATTCTATTAAGGTACGAGACACGCTCACAAAATGCGGAGGCCTAACATGGTTCAGGAAGAGACCTGAAAGACGACAGGATTAGTGCTGAGGAGGAGGCCCAGTGGTCTGATTGGACAGGATGTTCTTTATTCTTACCCTTTGCTTTCATTTTGTCCTTCAGGGCTGTTTGAAAGCACACTGTGACTTTGCTCATGAGCGAGCACAGTTTAGATATTTATTTGGAATTTCTCCTTTTTCATCCTGTTTTAGCTTATTGTTTAATGGCACATTTACTGTGTGGTTCAGTTTCACACCATCCCTGTTTCAACAAGTTCTCCAACCCATAACACCACATAGGCCGTTTGTTCCCATACCCTCTACTACAGCTCCATCACTGATGGCAGGAGATCAACACGTCCTCATATCTAACTGTAACGGTCGCGGTTTTAAACACGTGGTTAAAGTTGTGAAACGGTCACAGTTGGGTTAGGTTTTGGCAACAAAACTACTTGGTTAGGTTTACGAAAAGATACGTTTGTTAACCTAGGTTAGATACAGTACGTAACATAAGTTAAGTAAGTTATATAGATAGGTTAAAATAACTCAACGTTGATGATATGTTGTGAATTAAACAAAAAAAGTTAACTCAACGGGCTAACAGATTTTACAATGCCGGCCGGATCCCAAACTGTGTGAGTGCGAGTGATTGACAGCCGACTCTCATAGATGGCCGCTGGACAGCAGACCTCAGATCAGCTCTTACGGCTTGTTTTCCTCCGGTCTGTGAAATCTCGCAGATTTTCCCATGACATTTTTCAGGTTACCTGTTTCATGTACTACTGTCACGATATAGCGACGATATAACGTTTTATAAAAATAACTTATTTTAATCAAATTTGCTCCAATCTGGCCTACTTAATATAATATAATAATAATACATATACTATATACTTGAGCTTTAACACTACCTTTTAAAAATGTATAAAAGACGGCTATAGTGGATGCAACCAAACGACCTTCTTTTGGTTCGTTAAGTTGGTGATGAGTCAGTTAGCACTCTCTATATGTTATAGTTCTATTTTTACTGGTGCTTTTTTAATGTGTCTGTATGCAAACCATTAATAGAGAACAAATAGAGGATTATAGGATCTACCCTGTGTTGATGTAGTAACCCAGTCCACACAGATTATAAGAGTTTAATTTCACATAATATAACCCAGGTGAATACAGATACAATACAGTAAAAGAGGTAAAAAAAAAATCTATACTCTGCTGGACAAACTTGTTTCCTTTTACTGTCCACACTGAGACGGAGAAACAGAAAAAGGAAAGGGAAGCCAAATGGGTCTCTAAAGAGTTTTACTCGTATCCTCTGATGCCTCACCCTTATTACCTCCCCCTCTCTCTCGCCTCCCATCACCAGAGGCTGAAACTGTTTCTTCGCTCCGGGTTCTTGTTGTACAACACTCGAGGATGAAGTGTTCGTATCTGCAGCAGTCTTGTGTATTATCATAATATCTGACCCGGGGCGTTCTTTGTGGGAGAGCATGTTACAACCTGCTGAAAAAAAGACTTGTAGTCGTGTTATTTCTCATGCCAGGAGGAAAAGGGATTTAGCTCAGGAACTGTACTTTTTATTATTATTTTATTTCAGTCTACAGCTCCTAATCTGCTCCAGTCTGATCATTCACACGCATGCAAACAAACACACACCTCGAAATCCCCAAATCCCATTTGTGTGACTTTGTTGCTGCCGAGGTACAGCCACCTCCACTCCCGTACTCATCATCACCTATATACGGTTACCCGCTGTGCTAAACACACACACACATGCAATCACACCGATACACACTGATAAACACACAACATCGTCCTCGTTTTCCGTGTGAGTAGCGTGATGTTTGCCTCTGCAGCAGCAGGAGGAACAGGGGCACATCTCACAGCCTCCCGCCCCCTCCTCCTGCTCCACGGCTCTATAAGATATTTATAAGCATTTTGATAGTTTTCTTCCACTCTCTATCATCCGAGGTGAACGCTGTCATGTCGGATTACTCCTGTGCTATTCACCGAAGACACCGGCACACTGTTTAGACCCACATAGGGTTCGTTCTGAATTATTAATCGCATTCATGTCATTAAGCAGCTCGCACAGCTTCCCTATAGCCAGGGACGCCTAGAAACACAGAGAGAGAGGCACTGATTAGATTCTCAGCAGATGTAGCTCAAACTCTCTGCTGCACTGCAAAAAAATAAATACTTTAATTAATTCATTCATTGATGAATTAATTAAAAAGAAAAACAACTTGTAAGAAATGCAGCTTAAAACAGCATCAGTGCATACAGTGTTAGACACGTTCACACATTATGTAAGAGACAACAGCATTAATAACACACACAGAGCGTTACGTCAGGAGCTTATTTCATCCTCTTGAGGTTGATTTGGGGCCACTGAAACAACCCGTTCTCACTCCCAACTTGTCAAATGCCGCCGTTTTGGTAGGTGCCTCTCGCCATCGGAAACCGACGCACGGAGTCACCCTTTAGCAACAGTACGTGACGAACCGGGCTTTCAACTGACTCCAATGTAAACCCACCCACGATGTTAATGGATGGTTCGAGCAACTGACGTAGTATGAAGACCATGAGAGTCCACTCAGGGCGCGCATGAGGGGTGGTGGCGTTGGTGTCCTGTGTGAAACTAAAAGTAATTTTGACTTATTTTGTCATGTCAGTTAGTCATGTGACTCATCGGTATCGTCAGTCAAAGGAGTCACCAGTCACGCGAGTCGACCACAACCGTTTCTTAACCCTACCTAAGTGTTTTTGTTGCCTAAACCTAACTTTCTGTGAAAAAAGGAAGTTTATTTTGAAAGGACACTATGCATTTAACGAGCGGATATTGACACGCCGTCCCTGGTCTGTCCAAAAGTAACGTAAGAGGGACACATTGGGAGTGAGAATGTGTTAGGTTGAAAATGTATTTCATTCCTAGAAATGTGTGTAGATAGCAGTATTATCTGTGGCTCCACAGCAACAGCAGTAGGTATAGCATCCAAGTTTACAATGTAGCAGCGGTGCAACCGTAGCAATGCCGGTTACTACATGTACAATTTGTTTACATTTATTAATCTGGCAGATGCTTTTTACCAAAGCGACGTACAAAAGAGGTTCAATCCGAGCCTCAGTAGATCAAGAAGAAGCCTTAGCATCCATGCGTATACTCAATATTATCATAGTACTCTTACATCATAACTGGAAACATAGCAGGGGAACTCAAGCTGGGAGCAGACTTTCAGATTATTGAGGCCTACAAAGACCAGATACCACACGATTCCCACCAAAATACACCGATTCTGTAGTCTTGATGATCAGAATGGAGCACGGTCAAAAGCTGCTCTTTGACTCTGATGAAGACACAGCTAGCGTCGAAACGTCGGTCTTAAAATAAAGTTTACTGCCTTAAATCCGTGTGCTTCAGTGTGCTTTGGACCGGCTCTCTGAAGTCTCTCCTGTTATAAAAAAAAAACATATATTCCTGACTCTTGGGAAAGCTCTTCTTTTGATAACTTATGTAATAAATAATGAATGCAATATTATTTCACTTCCATTTATTGAGCCTTCCCCCTGAAACTGTCTGGGCGGCCCGCCTCCTTGAAAACCTCTGCTTCGGACTGTGATTAGAGACACATCATCATAGGTGCCCCTCTAAATACGGCATGTTCCGAAGCATAATGTACCATCCATTAAAATAAAGGCTTGATAATTAACCCTGCAGTTTGCATGGAATAGACACAAGAAAGGAGGAACAACTAGTTTGTTGATATGGTTAAAGGAGAGATGAGGGCAACATGGACTGTACAGTTAAGTCAATTTTATTCGTATAGCCCAAAGTCACAAATTTGCCTCAGGGGGCTTTACAATCTGTGTACGATACGACACCCTCTGTCCTTTACAGTGCGACCCTCTCATCAGATAAGGAAAAACGTAACCAAAAAAAAACCCTTTTAACAGGGAGAAAAAATGGAAGAAACTTCAGGAAGAGCAACAGAGGAGGAATCCCCCTTCCAGGATGAACAGATGTGCAATAGATGTCGTGTGTACAGAGTAACAACATGATGAAAATACAACATAGACAATCCATATGACAAAAAATAATACATGTAATGTGAACATATGTGAGAAGGATGTCAAGGAGGATGTCAAGCAGCTTCCCAGCGTCGCCAAACAGATAGAGCCAGAGCAGCACAACCTCCTCTCCACGCCAACCAGATAGAGCCAGAGCAACATGACTTCCTCTCCACGCCAACCAGATAGAGCCAGAGCAATACGACCTCCTCTCCACGCCAACCAGATAGAGCCAGAGCAACACAACCTCCTCTCCACGCCAGATAGATAGAGCCAGAGCAACACAACCTCCTCTCCACGCCGAACAGATAGAGCCAGAGCAACACGACCTCCTCTCCACGCCTCCAGCCTACAGTCTGCAGTGCAATCTGGAGGAGAGAGGAGAAAAACTTTAATAAGAGCGACATGAACTTGGTGATCCGTTCTGAATTTAAACCGAGGTCACGTCTTAGTTTTTTTATTAGAAGTACATTAAAAACTAGCTTTTCTTCTGAGTGAATGTGAACCAGCAATCTGTTAAAAAAATAACAAAACAACAATAGATTCCTACATTGTAAGTTTGTTTGCTGATGTTAACACTCGTGCACTGCAAGCTCATTAATGCAACCGCTCATGTGCAAACGCATGCAGCGAGCTCGCTCTCTTTCCTCTGTTCCTGTGTGTCTCTCACACACAAAGACACACACACACACACACACACACACATACACATGCACACACACACACACACACACACACACACACACAGGGCTGGTGCAGATAGAAAATGGGTTTTGCCAGTGACAATAAGAGATGAATGGAGAAGTGCTCAGAGTAAATGAGGTGATTTCCATGATGAAATAGAGCGATAAAAAGGCACAGGAGAGATCGCTTTTCCTCTCCCCTTCTCTCTCTACGGCTCTCCTCCGCTTTGTGGGCCGCCCATTCATCATGACATCATAGTGATGGAGAACACACACACATACACAACACACACACACACACGCAGTAGATGAAGAGGAAACACACTGCTGAACTGAAAGCATCCGGAAGAGAAAGCAGGTTGAAGTCTTGTGCTCAAATCTGCCCGATACCGTATCCCATCCGTAGGTGACCTTGAAGTGAAGAGGGTGATGTCACTCCGGAGGGTTGAGCAGCAACCCGGTGTGTCGGCCTGCACGGATAAGAGCCGGCCCTGATCTCCTGAGGATTGAAATAAGCCAGCAAGGAATTATTTAGTGGGCAAAGGCAGGAGCAAGGGCAAAGCCCGGAGTACTGATGTACATTTTTACAGTATGAAAGTAACTTTTGCCCTGCTAGGTGAGAGGATGAAGGACTTCAGTGTCAGTGGGGCGATCAGTCTGTCCGACACGTTGGTCCGAGATATCACCATGACTTCTGGCCAGATAAACGTGACATTTGGTGTAGATATTCATCGCCCAAGGATGATGTATTTCAAAGATGTTACATCTCATAATCATAGACGTCAGAACATGAATCCTGATATGTTGTGGTGGTGATGCCTTGGCCTTTCCTCTTGAGCCAACATCAAGCTCAATATTGGTCCGATAAAACAAGCAATTGTGCCTCACTACCAACAAGCTACCGAGCTAACAAACCAGTCTCTGGACCACACTTTATGGCCCCACTGGCATATGATGTCACCTAAAAAAACTAACAGCAATCGCCATTTTCTTTTGTACCAGTCAAATGACTACGGAAAGCTGTTAATGTCAGTTCTATTCCTATTCTTTTTCTATGTTCTGACCATTGCTGGGCTTTAAAATTGTAGCTGCTTTCACACTTGTTTGAGTGTGAAGCAGAGTTTGATTGCCCCCCTCCCATTTGACCTCACTGGTGTGCTTCAAGAGTGCCCTACTATTGTTCCCATCCAAAGCCCACTACATAATTTTGTCAGTAAATGCAGTTGTTTACCTCTGTTGCCCAGAAACGAGATTGGCACCCAGATTGATGTACGCGGGGAAAAAAACGGAGAACAATGTGCAGCCAGGTGGACCCATGTGATTACAACTGAATGGAGCACGAACCCCCCAATATGAGCCGAGAATAACTGATACACGAGTGCTGCTCTTACATTACATTACATTAACTGTTCTGTAAGGCAATTGATCCCCTTTTGTCTGGCAAACAATTCAAGAATACCTATTGATTTGGTTTTCCATTGGTGATACAGACTAGACCTGGTGCGCTGCCAACACTTTCCGTGTAAAACTCACGCTCCAGAGTTTCTGTTCCGCACGTGTGAGTAGTAAACATAAACAGCTGTTTGGGTAACGGAGAGCTGAAAAGGATGTCGCGGACCGAACCGAACGTCCTGTACCGAACGATTCGGGTCAAATAGACAAACCGTTCCACCCCTATTAGTTCATCTTTGCATGTAAACTGTTATTAATTAAAAATCTATACTGTGTTTTTTAGAATCAATACAGTTTCACAAAACAAAATATTCCATTCAACATTCAACATTTTCTATATATTCTTACAACCCTAATACAGATTACCCTCTGACTGCACTTGGACTGTAACGCAGTTGAACTGGAATCCATATCAGACCACCTCATTTAGGTGAACTTTGATTTGTTTCTTGGTCTGTGCCTGATTATTGAAAAAGCATCATATTTTAAGGTAAAACAGTTGGAACCTGCCTTCAGTGTATTGAATTCTTTTCCATCATAGCGCTTTTACATCAGTACGTGGGATCACTATATACATGTTGGAGTTCAATGTATAGTTTTTTGATGAAAGTTTCTCCTTAGTGAATGCATCCTAGCAGCGGTTGTTGGAGCTGAAGCATGGTAGAAAGTGTGTGAAGAAACAAGTTGCTGGAGGGGATACCGGAGACTTTAGTCATTTAAAGTGCAAGTCTTTATTCTGACAAGCGACGCTGGTTGTGATTAGGAGCGTTTGGCAGGTTTGTGGTGATGGATGTCAGAACGCCGTCCCAGTCTTCCTCTGATCAAGCACAACTTGGGGAAGAGATACCGGTGTCATGTAGAAGTTTTTAATTTAACAGCTTGTGTTTTACCTGCAGGGTTATTCGCCCCAAAGGGATCATTTATATGAATTTTTTAACAGCGGAGTGATGTGATACCCTTCTCTCCAGCTGTGCAGCGTGTTGACAAACATCATGTTCAGCCTACAGAGTAACTCCTCTCCTCCAGGAGTGTGGATGAAGACAGTATTGAGAATTTAATTGAAAGCCCAAGAAAACCTGAAATTTGTGAAGACAAGGATGGTGAATTCTTCTTAATTATTTAAGTTAGCAGTTTTTGCTGTTTGTAGCCAAAGACCTTTGCAGGTTTAGGTTGTTTTAGACTGCAGAGAATACGGCTACAAAGATGGAAAGATGACATGGCTGGAGGAGCTCAACAAACTGAAACTTAAAGGGATAGTTTGTGTGTTTTGAAGTGGGGTTGTATGAGGTACTTATCCATAGTAGGGGTATTAATTACAGTAGACGGTCAGCATGTCATCAAATCACAGCATTCTAGATGATAGCGTACAGTCTAGACCTGCTCTATATGGAAAGTGTCTTGAGATAACTTCTATATACGCTATATAAAAATAAATTGAATTGAATCAAGAGACAGACAGGAACACGGCACCGAAGCAAAGCATTGTACTGCTGTGGACGGGGACGGCACAAAAACATGTTTTCGCCACCTAAAAGAAAGGCACACCTAAAAATAAAAAATGGATAGCTGTTTAAGTGTACATTTATTTAGAATATTTTTCCGACGGCGAACTGAACAACGTATCTATACTGTTTTTGTCATCATAAGTTTCACTTTCAGTTCAGTTCCCCGTCGGAAAGGAGAAGGAAAGGGCTGTCTGACGGCAAGATGAAATGGTGAAAATATTCTAAATGTAGCGTACACTTAATAGATAAAGCATTTTATAGGTGGGCCTTTTTTTTTAAGATGGCTAAAATAAGGTTTTGCTGCCGTCCCGGTCCACAGAATTGTATTGCTTTGCTCCGGTGTCGGTGCTCCTGTCTGCTTCTCCAAGCTGGGGTTACACCGACCGTCATCTACTGTAGGTAGTACACCTACTATGGATAAGTACCTCACACAACCCCACTTCAAAACACCCAAACTATCCCTTTAAGAAAACACAAGCAAATGAGGAAAAAGTCTCCATGACTACGATGACAGCTACATATCATATTACAAAACACATTTACCATAATTGAGGCATAAAGACGTCATTGACGAGCGATTGAAATATTCTGCAGTTTTTAGTGTACCCCATAAATTCACGTTTTGTTCTGAATGACTTCCTGTATTTGCTGCACGTTTTCATGCCTCCTTGCTGGCAACAGAAGCATTATGTCTTCAGGTTTTCTGT